>JAHBMJ010005208.1:0-72343 GCA_018398765.1 Chromera velia | reverse complement strand
GCAAGTACTCCGCTCCCACCAAGCACTCCCGCCGTCACGGCCACAAGCACGACTAAGCGCCAGGCCCAGCATGCAGGAGCGCAGCAAGGCGTTCGTTCCATCAGTTTGACGGCGTTTCAGTTTGGTCCTGGAACAAAGAAAGTTTTCGATAACAGGAGGCTGAAGATTGAGGTGTTGAAGTGCACTGTTGCAAGGCAGCTAGGGTGCTGCACTGATCGTTTGATGAATTGCCTCGCTTGCGTGTGTCCCTTCTCTGCAACTGAGTATTCTGTGTGTGGGCCCGATGTGTGTCCGCCGATCGACTGCTGATTGTTCACGTTCGTGTGACTTGTCATCAAGTTGTGGGTCTTCTCTGCATGTGCATGGTTGCTTGTTAACGGCACGTACGTGACGTGTGTCTCATGCGGCGTGCCAGTGTGTGATGAAACGTATGTGTGAAAGCGTTTTTGCAAATGACACGCAATTCAAATGATGCAAATTCAAACATGCAATATCGTCTTTGTCGAAGTGTTGTAGAACTCTCTAGGCACATAGTAATTAAAGGTACTTTCAGAGAATAAAAATTTGTTATTTAGTTATAATTAATTTAAGTTATTTATTCTTTAACATGGTTTAGCCCCTAGGGTTGGACACTAAAGTTTTAAAGTTTTTTTTTGTGAAAGTTTTTTTTTTTGCCCTTTAGACTTTATTTTTAAAAAACATTTTTCAATCAGTTTTTGAGTAGATCGTTAATTAAGTCAGTCATAAGTTAGACTCATAACTAAACTAATCAACTAGCCTACATAGAAGATGGCACAAGCTTAGTCTCTTTAAGTTAAAATTTATGTTCATATTGAAAACAATCATCAGCGAGATCGATCGGATCTAGCATCGGAAGAAAAGTGATCGGATGACATCACGGATCAAAAGTTCGGATGTACTTGCACCGGGAAGTAAACACTCGCAATCATTAGAATCAATGGATTTCAGATCAGGTATGCAACGCAGGAATTCCCTTTCATCCAGCGACTTGACATAAAAACGCGTCTAAGAACGCACATAAAGAAAGTCTATGTATGAAGCCATGAAGAGATCGAATTCAAGAATCATGTACACAGAGTTTGTGCTCGCGACATTCATCAAACACATGGCAAGGAGTCCAGCGGCCGTTGATGAGAAACGGGGAGGCCGAAAAATAGCAAGGAATTTTTGTGAGAATTGTAATTAATATAGTAATGCATTACATATATCGTTTTCAAATTTAAAAAACTTTTGCATAACTATAGTATATCTAGTAATTTATAAAGTATCAACTTTGTCTGCAATAATATAAATGAAACCAACTTCTCTAGCAATGTCTTTTAAATGAGCTTTTGCATGTCTGGTTGCATGTTTACTTTTAAAGTTTTAAAGTTAAAGTTTAAAGTGACCTCCCTGAACCTAACCACCACTTAAAAGTTCAAGCCGCATTTTGGGATAAGCTTGAAAGTCCGCGCCGCAGGCGCGGATCATTTACGGTGTCTTGAAAGCCAAAGCCGCATATCTGGACGGTGTCTTAACCATGTACGCCACAAGGGTGGACGGTTTCTTAAAAAACGATGCCGCAGATGGAGATCATCTTGATTATATTTTTTCAAGTGGTACTTAGGTTCAGGGAGGTTTTTAAAGTTTTGCAAGCAAACTATATTATTAAAAAAACTTTAGTGTCCAACCCCAGTTTAGCCCAACTGTCTCCGATACTAGAGATAAATGATAAACTATGTGTGCAAGAGTTGATCAACAAAGAAGGCCGGCTGACGGGTGAGAGGCAGCCTTGAGGGCATTCACTTAAAAAGCGAAAACATGCGAGAACCTAGCTGTTCACCCTACACCTAGGCTCTGCACTACATTTAAAAAAAAGAAAAGATGAGAAAAAGTTTTTTTTTAATGGATTTTTTTTTATTTAGCATGGTATTCAATAGGCAAACAACTGTTGTTCAAGTGTTATAAGAGTGTTACACGGGGTGTTGCATTGAAAACCATATATTTTTCAGTTGATAAGTTGAAGTACAGGTAGCCGTCGGAGTACCGTGCCGCGTATTGGGCCGCGGGCTTGGCCGGGCGTGTGTCACGTATGCGTGTTGCGTGCATGCAGCGAATAATCGCCGCGCCGAGCGATTATCGCGCGGACGTATTGTTTTGTCATTTCTGTGCGTATCGTACTTTGGATAGCATGCGAGATTAGATTCATTGCTTTACTTTCGGATTGAGAGTATTACTATTACTTTTACAGACTTCTCCAGGAGCTGTACAGACTTGAGAACAGACTACAGAGACTTACCTGTCATAACACCTTGACACACACCTTCACCTTACCTTAGTTCTGTGGTTAACAGCCGCAGTACTTGCTGTTGCTGTGTTGCAGTTCGGATGGTTTTGTCTCTCTCACAATGTTTCCTCACCTTCTCTCTCTGTGACTGAGGACCGCTCCTCTTCTCTTCAAGCAGCCTCAGGGCATTCCTCTGTTCTTTGCAACGTATCTGTTTGCGCAGCCTGGTTGTTTCAATCATGTTCTCGCTTTCGTGATAGAAACCCTCCTGGCAGTTGTGTACTTAGCTGCTATTGATTGTATGGACAAGGTGAACGACCTCTCTGTTTGTGCGCGTCAGATGCAAGCAGAAGTGGAGAACTGGTCCTGAAGGGGGTCTTCCTTTAATCTGTAGAAGGAGAAGGAGTCGGATGGACTACAGTCCATGAAGCATTGCGGCTTCTGGTTATGAAAAAAAGGAGACGGCTTGGACGACCTTCTGCAACAGCGCCTCTGAGCAGTCAAGGATGACTGGCAGAGGTATCTCTGTGGATCTCTCAAGTGCAGCTTCCTTGTTGGGATTGGAATCTGTTTCGCAAGTAAAGGAAAACCTTGCAAATGACCTCCTGTGGTGTGTTGATCTGTCATTTCTCTCTCTTTCATGGTTCTTTGCATGCCTCAGTTGACACTGTGAGCAGCCTGTGCTGTCTTTTCCTGGTTTTCAACGTTCCACTCTACTTATGAGTGGTGACTAAATAAACCAGGAGACAGGTCTGCACTGTTTTGTTTGCTTGTCATCTCACCTTGCGTAAAGTCTTCCAGAGGAAGAAGAAAAGAGTTCTGATCGTAGACCTTCGTTCTGTGTGCTATGCGGAGTGTGCCGTTTCGTCTGTGCCTCTCGCCTGTGCCAGATGGACGTCCAGAGTGAGAATGGGATGGTTTCTTGATTTGTGAGTGCCTGGACGTACTTTGATACACAAATAGCTCATATCTGGATTGAGATGTGCGCTGTGTCGGGGGCTGCCCACCCACGTTCATGAGTCTGTCGCCGGGCCACATTCCGTTGAATGAGACGATTCATGAGGCAGTAGCCATACCTTTCAGAGCGGTGTGCTTGCCCTGCATGCTGTACCTGGTTGTATCGATTTCGTCTGGCTGTGTTTTCTAGGTTTTGTGAACGGATGGACTCGATGACTTCTATATAGGCTTTGTGGGGACTTCGAGTGCCTTAAGCTTCTGCACCCATCCTTAGATCCAAATCAGTCGATTTGTGAATATCCCTTTTCCACCTTGTCAGCAACGGATGGCCGGGGGGGGGATGAATACATGTAAGGACTGGGATGATGGAGTAACAGATCCCTGCCTGAAAAGAAGGAAGGAAAAGAATTCCGCTTGAATCCGCTTTCCCAACGTAGAAGAACAAGAAGACAAACATGGATGTATGTAAACGTCCAATCATTTCTTTTTATTCATTTTTGAGACCTCTCTTCTCAAACTATTTTTTTTTTTGTACTGTGTGAGTCTGAGCATCTAGTCTTTGTGTAACTTGTTGCGGCGGTAGCGGAAGATGACTACGTTTTTGAGTAGCCAATGTTTCGTTCTCTCATCACTTTTCATTCAGAGTCTTAGTATGTAAACGTCCAATCATTTCTTTTTATTCATTTTTGAGACCTCTCTTCTCAAACTATTTTTTTTTGGTACTGTGTGAGTCTGAGCATCTAGTCTTTGTGTAACTTGTTGCGGCGGTAGCGGAAGATGACTGCGTTTTTGAGTAGCCAATGTTTCGTTCTCTCATCACTTTTCATTCAGAGTCTTACTCTTCTTTTTGTATGATTTCTTTTTTCTTTTTCTTTTCTTTCTGGCGTCTCTTGCTCTTTCTTTCTTTGCTCTCTCATGCTCTTCTTCTTGTCTTTTCTCTTTCTTGATCATCGTTTGACTAATCAAATGAGAAAAGAATGGGGGGGGAGCAGGGGTGCTGAAGAAAGAGGGCTAGGAGGAAAGAAAAGAACGAAATGATTTAACAATTAAAAAGCTTTTCTTTTCTCTTCTTTATTCTTTTTGCGTTACCTGAACGTGCTTGGTGAAAGTTTCTTTTTCATATACAGCAAAATTGCTTTCTTTTACGTTTTCTCTTTGTTCCACCGTTTATCGCTCTCTCTTTGAAATTAAAATTCTCTCTCTCTCTCTCCTCCTTCTCTTTGCAGTTCTTGCTTTTCTCTTCTCTTTTCAAACAAGTCAACCTAAGCAGTAGATTTAGAAGGAATTACAGGAACGTGAGAGAATGGGGTGGATTGAAGAGAGAGGGGGGGGGAGATGGGGAAGAAAGAGATGACACATCATACAGAAGGAACCGGAATGGAAAGATAGAAATAAAAGTACATCATTCGTTTTTGCTTTCATTTGGCAGTTCTGTTTTTTTTCTGGATTCACTGCATAGAATTCACTGCATCTTATTTTCTTTTCAAAGATGTGCAGTCTGTGTAACGTGTTTGACTCGACTATCCGGTTTGTGATCCGTTTTCATTTCTCGGATTGCTCTTTGTTCTAGCTGAACAGTATCCTTTCACCTTTCGATGATTGTTTCACTTCTTTTCTTTTTATAAAAGGTTTTCTTCTCATATATGCATGTCGATAGCAGAAGACAGACAAAGGAAGAAAAGAAGAAAGCGCAGCGTGACAAAGATTGAAAAGAAAAGACGTTTAATGACATTCAACTTTCTTTTTTTGTTTTTTTGGCGACCAATTTGAATTTTGGTTTGCTTTAATTCTGCAAGAGGAAAGCAGGTGATGCATGTAAGTCATCTGTCATCGCTTTCACATTCTGACTGTCAGTGATTCATCTCATTCAATACGAACGGTTTTTATTCATCCATTCATCAATCCAGATTTTCTCATCTGCATTTAGGAATTCATCATTCTTTGATTGATTCCATAAGTCTATTTTCTTTCCGGACTGAATTGATTTGTAGTACAAACTTCTGGTTTTCTTTTTTAAAAAAAGGACAGAGCGGGGAGGAGATCAAAACAGATTGGATTGATGATGTAATATATAGGAAGTCTTTGCTTTTGACGAAACTTTTTGACTTCCTACCTCAATCGGTAGAGCATGCAATCGTTCTTTTCGTTGTAGCTCACTGTTGGAGCATGCGGCTGTTTTCATTTTTATTGTTGTCTTTGCTGGACTGAAATTTGTCCTGAGTCGTATCGCTCGCGTTGCCTTACATATTTTTTCTGCAACGTTTTGCTTTTGCTTCGGCAATACGATCGAGAGGGGGAGTTGAAGTACAGGTAGCCGTCGGGGTACCGTGCCGCGCATTGGGCCGCAGGCTTGGCCGGGCGTGTGTCACGTATGCGTGTTGCGCGCATGCAGCGAATAATCACCGCGCCAAGCGATTATTGCGCGGACGTATTGTTTTGTCATTTCTGTGCGTATCGTGCTTTGAATAGCATGCGAGATTACATTCATTGCTTTGCTTTCGGATTGAGAGTATTACTATTACTTTTACAGACTTCTCCAGGAGCTATACAGACTTAAAAACAGACTACAGAGACTTACCTGTCATGACACCTTGACACACACCCTCACCTTACCTTAGTTCTTGATAAATAAGTAAAAAAATAAAAGATTGGAAACTTTCTTTTTTTTTTTTTTTATGGAGTGCAGAGCCTGGCGGAGACTCTACCCAATCATAATGGCTAAACAACCACATATTACCATCATCATGCACTGACATGCATCGGCCGTTGCGGCAACCTCCTGATAAAGAAACATTGCAAGTGAAATGAAAATCGATCACGTTCCTCGCGTATGTACGTGTGCTCTTTGATTGTATCATTCAGCATCATTACACTACATTACACCGCGGTAAAAAAAAATATTGCGCGTGCATTAGCTTGATCCAAAATCTAATTGAGAGTTTTGTAATGCATGCCGCGTCCCCATATATCAGGGGCGGATCCAGCGGATTCGAGCCTAGTTTGTGAGAAGGTGTGATGTCTTACTTGGGCGTATTAGGAGCCGCAGGAGGCGGCGGGCCTCACCGGACCTCGGATGAGCCGCGGGCGCCGGGGGCTGCCCGCGGACTAAGCTGAATGCATGGGCCCAATGCCGCGCCAAATAGCTAGGCCATAGCACGCACACGGGACCCCTGGACTAAATCGGTATGTCCTGGCTTGAGTCAAAAAAACGTCTGACCTTAATTGTCTGACCCCCGGCCCAAGAGGTCCAGCATGTAGCCTTGTGCCACGGACCGACTTTCACAGATTTGTCAGAGGACAGCCAGGACAGTGTACACGAACACCACGAGGTGCATGTCAGAGTCTTCCTTCCTTTGAGAACCTTCTGTCGTTGAGAGCCGTAGCCAGACTGTCGTCCTGCTGTCTCCGTGTCAGCTCCATCGCCTTGCCTGAATCCAGACAAGCGACAGAAGCTCTTTTTCTATTTCACTGAGCTCTTGTCACTCTCCGCCTTTGATCAACAATGGAAGAATTCCTCGACGCCAACTACGACTACCTGTCGTGGGACGAGGACTGTGGCGGTTTGTGGGTGTACGGGTTTCAGCAGGTCAGTCAAATGACTGCGTTGGTGCTGTTGCCGTGCAAGCTCCAAAAAGTGCATACCAAATAGAGTAAGGTGACCAGAATGAACACCAGCACACCCTCGAGGGGACCGAAGAGCAACGCAACGGTGTGAGCAACGGACAGAAAGGATGTCTAAAGATTCCATGAGTTTGTCTGACCTTTTATCTTCTCAACGTCGTCTGGCTGCGCCCACGCCAGCCTTTCTTCCTATCAGGTCCCGCGAGTGGTTTCCTTACTCATGCCCTCCCAATTGTTGCTGACTGTTTCCTTGTTCCCTTTGACCATGATGAGCGATGATGATCGTATCCTTCACTCTTCTTCCTTTTGTCTCCTGCATCACAGACATCCATTCTCTCCCCCAAAAAAGCCCGTCTACTTGCCCGTCACTTCGCTTGCTTCCAATACACCCGACTCTTCAAGTCCTGCCCCCTCCTCATCTTTCCTCTGATGCATCCCCTCGTCTGCTCATCCCCCTCTCATCTTCTGCCCCTTCCTCCACCTGTCCGACTCCCTTCTCCCTCCCTGCCCCCCTCTCTTCTGTGCACGCCTCCCCCCCCCCCTTCCCACCCTGCAGAACATCCTGGACAACATGCCTGCCCTCCTCGAGTTCGCAGGGGAGAAACTGAAGCAGCTGGACCTCTACGGTGACTACGGCTCAGACGACCCCCAGGACTGGTGCCCTCCAGACAGGCTCAAGGTGAGCGCTTTGAACCTCAGGAAGGCAAGGCCTAGAATCCCTAGGCAATTGGACATGCACTGTACTGAGATCAGCCTGTGCCGATTGGAGTTGAAAGAGGCAGAAGGCATGCGGAGTGCGCGAGAAAGGTTTGACGGCGGCGAAAGTTTCGATCCTTTCTGATCCCCCCCTCTAACGCTTCGCCTCCGTTCCTCCATGGGCTCCAGGCCTGCCGATCGCCACTCTTCCCGTATCCGGATGATATTCTCGTATATCTGTCCCTCGGCTTTTCTGTATTCATACATTGGAATGATTTGGAGGTGCAGGTCGTGTTCGACAACCTGACCGCCAAGTGCCCAAACCTGGAGATGTTCACTCTCGAGGGCGAGGGGGGGACTGCAGAGTCGGCAGCAGAACTTGCAAAACTCGGGCAGTTCAAAGTGAAGACCGTCCATCTTTCCGGCAGTCAGTCAGACAGTGAGGCAAGCAGGCAGGCAGGCAGGCAGGCAGGCAGGCAGAGTACTTTTGAAGCAGCCAGGCACGCAGACGGGTGAGCTTTATTATGTCCCTTTTTCTTTTTCTGTCGCTCATCAGCTCATCTTTTCTGCCGGCAATGATCCTTGGTCGCTTGCCGGCACCCTTGCTTCTCTACCTCTGTTTCGTTTCGTCATTTTTTTTAAACATTTCCACTCCGACTGTTCTCTTCCCCCCCCCTCCCTTTGCTTTCTCTCTGTCTGTGTGTGTGCGGCTGCAGTGAAATTGCCCTCCGAAGTCTGGTCGTCCGTCATCGAAGCCCTCCCGGGGACTCTCATTGACGTCCGTCTGTGTTTGTGTGTTTTGTCTATAGACCGATGTACGCGTCAGTATGTCCCTGGCCCTGTGGATTTACTCACACATCTGCTTGTTCACTCATGCGGTCATTCCGTCATACATACATCTATCCATCCGTGCAGTCCGTTTCAATCAGTGATTTCGTCAGTCATTCGAGTCCCCCTTTGCACGGTGCCTTGGCCAGTGTCCCTTTTTGTTGACGTGTCGAACTGTTCTGCAATGGCGGACAAGAATAGGAGTGCCCGTTTTACGTAGGTGTTCCCTAAGGTCAGAAAATTTCGAACACATTTAGTTCTCCCCCCTTCCCACCCTTTCACTTACTTTTTGTTGCAGGTCAGCTTTGAGGGTTGCAACCTGTCTGGTGACAACGACGCTGCCCTGAAGGGCCTTGCCCAGAAGATGGCAGGAAACGAAAATCTCTGCTTCAATGTGTCGAGGTCACTCGAGTGCATTCGAATTTTTCTTTCTCTCTCTGTCTCTGGGGCAGGAGAGCGTCGTGTGGCTGCCTTTTGTGGATGATGTTTCTAGGCACGCGTTTTCAAGTGCGATAGAGAATTGTATTTCACCCGATTTGCTTGTGCTTGGTGTCAAGCTGCCCTGTTTCTCCGGCGTCTTTCTAGCTGCGGTCTGTTTCCTGCCTATCTACCTTCCAGTCGTTGTTCGTTTCATTCGTTCTTTCTTTCCGACCTTTTTTTTTTCCCGTCCGTCTGTCTGTTCCTTTTTTGTCTCTTGTGTACAGGAACGAAAAAAGAGAGGAACAAGAGGCAGACATGACAGTCTGTCTGTCTGTCTATCTATCTATTCATTTCTTTTGATGTCAGTGTAGATTCGTGAGGACTCCATTTCTGTAGAGTGTGTGCGGTTTGAGACAATTTCCGTTCTCACTCTCCCGCTTCTGTAAAGGGCGACTGGGTGTATTGGCCTCTCTTTGTTCGTATGTATGTGGGTAAGGGAAGGAGAGCAGGACCGCATGAGAGAGCGACAGAGACTTCTTCTTCTTCTTCCAATTGCAGAAACCCGGGGGTGAACCTGGACGCCGTCCTTGCGCCCTTCGGTGACGCAAAGACCCAGTTCGAGTCTCTGTACACCGACCACATGGGAGGGTACGATGTGGGGGCGCTGCTGAAGAAGGGGTGTAAGGTCAGTCAACCTGTGGGGGGTGCGTCTTGTCTCAGTGAGAAGATAAGAGAGGGATCCTGGGAAGTACCCGATATGCATTTTGACGCGGAGGATTTGAATGGAAGACCAACAAATTGTTTTTGGTTTATCTTAAGCATTGACTGCATGCTCCTCTCAGCAGAGGGAACTGTCGGTTGCTTATGAGGGTCAGATGATTCCTTTCGAGACCCCTGCCTGCTTGACAAAGATCTTTTCGAGCCTACCCGCTATTTGTTTCCTCTGTGTTTTCTTCTGCGCTCTTTGTTCACCCACGCACTCTCTCATTGACTCTTCAACTTTGAACGGATGAACGAATGAATGAGCAGATCATGTACCTGTACATGAGGAGCGCCGTGCTGCCAGAGCAGAAGGGAAAACTGAGTGCAGCAGACGCTGTGAAGGCCCTCCAGGCCATCAAGGATAACCCTGGGTGAGTGCCTCAGTTGACCTGACCCTGCAGTCATCAAAGTGGAAAGGGGTGGGCGGGTCTGGATGGGTTTTCTTTTGCATTTGTTCGTTCATTCACTCATTCATTCCTATTGGTCAACAATGAAAGCGTCTGTGAGCGTGGGGTGCATCAGCCAGGCAGGCAATTAAGAGGAGACGGCTAAGTCTGCACGAAGACGATGTCCTCAGTGTGACCCCGCCTGCCCGCCTGCCGTCCTGCGGGTTCTCCCTCTTTTTCCCCCCACCGACTGCCGTGCTCTTTCTGTACGTGTACATTGATTAGTGTGCGCGTGTGTTTGTGTGGTCCACTCCTCTCCAGTGAAAGCACGCATGCATGGATGCCTCTGCTCCCCCCCCCCCCGATGCAGGGCGGTGACAGGGTTCCAGTTCGACTGCGCGGCCCAGGACGGGTGCAAGCCTGTGCTCGAGTGGCTGGACAAGAACATCTCGGCCCTCGGGGCTGCAGGCACAAACGTGTACTGCTGCGCTATCGGGGGGGGAGTCGTGGATGAGTCCAGGGGCATGGGCGCGGGGGTGAGTGAGTCCTCCGGTGCCCCTCTCTCTCTCTCTCTCTCTCTCTCTCTCTCTGTGCATGCATCCATCGACCAGGGCTTTCCCGCCGTTCCCTTACTTGTCTGTCTGTCTGTCTGTCTGTCTGTCTATCTGTCTGTCTGTCTCTCTGTCTGTCTGTCTGTCTGTCTGTCTGTCTGTGTGTCTGTCTGTCTGTCTCTCTCTCTCTTTCTCCCTGTGTCTCTTGCCGTCTCCCTTTCCGTCTGAAACTCCCCCCATCCCCCCTTCAACTCCCGGAATTTCTTCTGCGATGCTGCGTTGTGTCTGCAGGTGACAAAGGAGCTGGTGGATGCCTACTCCTCAAAGTTCCTCGAGTGGGGCAACGCGGAAGTCTACCATGATGTCTCTTTCGAGGTGCGGGGATTCGGGGGGGGGGAGTCTGAGTTAGGAGAGATGACGGGAGATGGAAGGTTGCGATGAGATCTAGATCTTTTCACTTTCCTCCCCTCTCTCTTCTCGTGTGTGTTCCCTTCTTTCCCACATTGAGTTCTTGTCCTTTTGCGGCCCTGTATCGATTCCCTTTTTTACAAACAGAAACCGTATCAATGTGTGGGCACAGAGACATGCACACACATGCACGCTTACATATGCATTTATCTGCCTGCAGACGTTCCCCCCCGTCCCGAAGTTTGAGGGTCTGGAGTCTACCATTCCCCTCCTGCCTCTCTGGATCAAGCCGGGAACCAACAAGGTGAGGCAATGGCTGGCAGATTAGATCGAAGAGGAGAACGGATGTCCACCCGCTTGTCTCTTCAAGTAAGACAGAAAATAAGAAGGCGAACCTCAAACTTCCTCAAACTTTCTTTTTTGATGTCTCCCTCATACGCCCCTCGGTAGATCTCTCTCTCTCTCTCCCTCCCTCTCTCTCTCTCTCTCTCTCTCTCTCTCTCCAGCAGAATGTTTACCTCTTGTGTTGATGTCTTCTCTTTTCTGCCCTCCCTCCAATGGATTTGTTTTTTCCTTTCTTGCCTTTTCCGTTTTTTCATGCAGGTTGTCGATCTGAGTGGGACTGCTTCGCTGAACAGAGAGATGGCGGCATTCTCAATGGTCTGTCTGTCTGCCTGTCTGCCTGCCTTTCGTTTCTCTTTTTTGGATGTGGTGTGTTGAGTTGCAATGGCGGCCTGCTAGACTCGTGGCCTCTTCCGTGAGAGATGTTTCGTTTTCATTTGTCTGGTTGTGCATCCAGATGTGTCTTCTGTGCCTGGTCCGCTTGCACGAGTCAGACAGCGGGGCGGATCGGGTTCTCTGTTCGTTTATGTATGTGTATGTATATATGTGTGTGTGTATATGTGTTGTTCAAGTCTTTTCTGTCTGTAGCTGACTGACTGACCAATTGATTAATGGCGCGTATGTATGTAAAGAAGCGTTGAATGAGTAATCGAATCAACAGACCAGCGAATAATAAATGACACGCAAATGATTGTATGTGTGCAGGAGCAACTGGAGAACCTGAAGAACAACGCGGAGACGATCTGCATCGTTGCAGACGCCTGCTCTTCTCTTCTCTGGCAGGAGATTGGGCCTGACGGCTTTGTGAGACAGTTTCCTCCTGAAAAGGTTTGTCTCTTTTCTCTTTTTTTAAAGATGTCTTTGATGGATTGTTCAGATGTGTCAGCTTGTGTTTCACCATAGGCTGACACGCACAAACACACTAACAGGGAGGGACACACAGACAGAGAAAGGCATATGGACAGAAAGATTTTCCGTGAAGTGAAAAGGACGCTTTCTGTATTTGTGCCTTCACTCATCTCTCTCTCTCTCTCTCTCTCTCTCTCTCTCTCACACACACACACACACACATATATATATATATATATATATATATATATATTCATTCGTTCATTCGTCAGTCCGCTCAAGGATGAATCAGTTCATCAATTTATTCCGTCAACTATTCATTTCATAGGAAAGCGGAGTGGTGAATCATTCTCTTTGTCTCTCTCCCACTGGCTGCGTTCACAAAGAATACTTGTCTCGTGTGTGTGTGTGTGTGTGTGTGTGTGTGTGTGCAGACGATCTACGTGATCGTGACCCCCACAGGGCACGCGGATCCGGTCATGGGGGGTTGGTCAGACAGGGAGAGGGAGGGGTGGAGCGATGCCTTTCTGCCTTTCTTTCTTCGCTCTCTCCTGTCTGTCACTCCATCACGTGTGCAGCGATCACTCTTTCTTTCTCTTTTGCTTTTGAGATTTCATCGCTCGTTTTTCTACCTGCGAAAGAGTCTTCAATGGCCGCCCTGATTTTGAAGTACCAATTCAGTGTGTGGCATCTCTGAATTCAATCTGTCGTTCTGCACATTTTCTCCTCCCCCTTTCTCTTGAAGCAACGCTGGTGGAATGGGGAAAGCGTGCTTGCCTGCTCCCTCCCTCAAACAGCTCCATGCAAAGTTAAAGAGGAGACAAGTGCATGGCTAAAGAAAAGTTTATGCAATCGAATGACAATGCAGGTCCAGCAACTACCGTGCTCAATCTCGCAGCCCGCAGCACATCAGGGCGACTTCCAGGAGGGCGCCTCGCGTTTGTGGAGAGGGCGTCTTGGTATGGCAACCCTGAGGGTGCGTGGGTGGGTGGGGGTCGGGTGGCGTTTTTGTTTCGGTCTATGTATATATCTGTGCGTTTTTGTTTCGGTTTCACGGAGGGATGCAGTGAGATCGACGGTGCATGAGAAACTTCGGTTCCAGGATCTGTTTCTTCTCCTCGTTGTATTCACCTTCTCCCCCAACCCGTTGCTTTGGCACTCCGGATGTTTTCATGTTCGCTCCCTGCTGCATCCTTCTGGTCTCAGATGACTGATCCGTTTCCTTTCCTGTCTGGGTGTGTTCTTTCTTTCCGTTCCTCTTCATCATTGTTGCAGGCAGGATCGAACTGCTCACCCAGTTGGCAGCTCGGCAGGCTCCTGTGATGTTCTTTCCTGATGGTCCGTGAGGGTACCTTTTTTTTTTCATTCTGATCTTTGTGCATCGGTAGAGCTGGAGTCCGACGGTGAGTGCTCCTAGTTTTTGAGTTGAAAGCACTTGGTTTCTCTTTTTTTTTTCAGGTTTTGTTCGTCCCTTTCCTCCCATCACCCCTTCCTTCCTTCTTTCGTTTATTTCCGTTCTCTTTCCCGTTTCGTCTTTCCGCTGACTGAATTGCCTTCATTTCGACGGTGCACATTCATCAATCAGTCGAACATATGCGCATAAAGAAAATAGGAATATGTTTTGACCCTATCAATTGTGAGGTCGATCGGCAGGAGAGAAAACACACGCAAAAATTGCCAAGCTGATGAAGGCAGCGAAGAACATGGTCGAAACACGTCAGTCAGTCCGTCTGCCAATGCCTTCTGCATAACCTCTTTTTCTCGTCTTGTTCTTGGTTAAGTGTCAAGAGTCTGTCATTTCCACCGTCTTCGAACCGTTTCTTGGCTCTCTCCCTCTGTCCGCGCCTTTATCAGTCTCATACCCCTTCCCCTTCTGTCCCGATTTCTCTTCCTAACTCAACATCTTTCTCCCCCCTCTCATTCTTTCTTCATAAGATGACCTCCATGTCCCCAAAATGTGTGCATGCGCACGCTTACGCAGGTGCCTACTTCCAGTACCCTATTGGAGAAGGAGCCGAGGAGACGGACATTCTGGGGGGGCTGGACGGTTTCGGCGCTCTCCTCGAGGAGGCCGGGGAGGAGGGCAAGAAACCCTTCGATCCTGGGTGGGTCTGGTGGGGGGAGTGGGGAAGGGGGGAGCGTTTGGGCTGTATGAAGGAGGACAAAGAGGGGAAAAATTGTTTCAGGGCTTACTCCATGTGTGTTGGTCAATGCCTCTAACTAGTGCACATATCGCGTGCGTTCATGGAGGCCTGTTCTCTTTCTTCCTTCCTTTCTTCGTTCCTTTAGTTGAGGAAGAAATGGTTGAATCACCTTCGGCTTCCTGATTTTTCCTCTGTGCGGTCTTCCCACCCAGACTTTTTTGTGTCTCCTGAAGAGGGCCTCCCTGTCCGCCTAAAGTTGAGTGCCTCATCAATCAATTAATCATTGAGTGGCTGCATGCAGCTTCGCCGTGCCGTTCCCGGACCTCGGGTCTGTCGGGTTCTACCCCCCTCGGCCCAAGAGAGTTGTGGGGTTCGGACCTGCAGGGAGGGCACTGGGGACCCAGGTGGCAAAGCAGGCGGGAGTGGAGTTCAGAGAGGGCAAGGGGATGGAGATGGCGGAGGACAGTTTCCTTCATGTCAGTGGGGAGGGAGGGCGGGAGATGAGAGGTTTTATACGGGGCATGTATTATTTGTATGTGTAGGAGAGAGCTTGCGGGTGAAGATTATCCGTACCGAACAAAGCAAGCATGCTTAGCTCAGTAACTGAATGCATCAGACCGGAACAATGATTTGTCGCCTGTCCCGCCCAACACAGAGTTCAGGTGAATAGATGCATGCCTTCATCGAGTGCGGATGCAGAAAAGGCAAAGGGAGTGCTTGTTTGTTTGTCTTTTCTCTGCTCTCTGCACTCCTGAGCTGATATGCTGAGTATTTGGTTCTGTTTTTTTGTTTGTAAGTCAGAGACGCGTTGAATGTTTGCATTCTGGGTAAATGGTTGAAGACTCGCATGGTCCGACGCAGCCAAACTTGTAGGAAGGAGGCTTCGGGATTGCTCGAATAAGTTCCTTCGTTTCTTTCGCTTGTCCTGATTCATTGGAAGGGAAGCTTTCTGCGTGGGGGCTCATGGATTGGTTGAAGAGAAAATGGATGAGAACAGTACCTTGTGTCAGCGCTCTGATCTCGAGAATATGACGAGATAGATACAAAGGGAGGGGTGAGGGGGTTGGGGGGAGTGCGCGAGTATGTGTGTGTGTGTGTGTGTGTGTGTGTGTGTGCATATCTGCTGTCTGCTCGTGCGTCGGGCGGGTTGTTTGCTGGCAGACGGAGCGCTTCTACTTCATCGACGGTTGTCAGGAGCCCAAGAACGCATACAACATGGTCTGTCACTTCAAAATATCTTGGTATTTCCTTCAGCATGAAGAGAAAGTCACACCCATACATGCACACACACACACACACACACACACACAGAGAGAGAGAGAGAGAGCCTTGAACGATCCGTGACTTTGCAGTCACAGAGATGTTCTTAGAATGCTTATCTGACTGTTTATCCGGTTCGTCCATGATTGATGCTCCTGTCTCCGTCTCTTCTATTCCCAAAACTTCTCTCTGAGGTTCCAGTCACACTCCTCACAATCTTTTCTTCTCCGTCTGGCCCCGTCACTTTTTTCGCCGCTGTTGCTTCGACACGCGCATGTGCTCCAGCTCTTTTTCGCATTGGTGTTTTCTTTGCGTGTTGTTTGTCTGCATGCTCTTTTCTGTGTACTGGCTCTGTCACTCCATTCATCCACCTAGCCATTCGATCATTCATGCGTCGATTTGATATTACAGATCTGCCAAGTTCGAGAAACTGCCTGGTGCGAGCCTGTGGTTGGGGGTCTGATTCTCTCTGACGACCCTGCACAGTGGTGGAAGGCCGCGCCCCTGATGCACATCCTGATCGAGAACTCGGATTTTATCTTCTTCCTCACCCAGTCAGACGCCAAGGGGGTCAGTCAGTTTGTCTCTCCGACTATCTGTCTGTCTGTGTCTGTCTGTCTGTCTGTCTGTCTGTCTCTCAGTCAGGGCAGGAGAGAGGAGGGGGGCGGAAAAAACAATGTACGAGTCGGAGAGGGAGAGGACAGCTAAATCGTAAAAGCACTTGGGCCATAAATACCAAGCGGGTGGGAGTGCACAGCCGTCACTGAGGTGACGGGCTCCCTTGTCTTCTTGTTGGCTGCTTCCTCGCCCCCACTGCTTTTGTTGCCTTTCCACTTATGTCCTCTTAACCCTCCCATTATCCCGTACATACACCAGAAAAACTAACGAAAGCAGACCAACAAAGAGGCAGGTGTGCCAGCTGGTTTACCGACGAACAAACCATCCTACTCCCAAACTCTTTGTCTTTTTGTCTGTCTGCGTCTGCAGAACCAGACCGTCCTTGACGCTCTCGCAGCCATCGCCTCTTCGCCTGGGTCGATGCGAAACCTGGGGACCCACCTGGTGTGCTTCCCCCGCATGCATTTCGGATTTCTCTCAGACAGAAAGAAGGTCGGTCGGTGGATGGGCGGGTCGAAAGCTTGAATTTTCATGCTCCTTGCAGCTTAGAGCTGAGCTTATCCTTCGTGGGATCCTGTTTTAGTTTTTGCACATCTTCCACTTTGAATGTCAGATTCCTGTTTTTTCCATGAGACCGTAGCAATTGAGTACTAATCCTCTCTGTCTCCCTCCTGCGCTTATTTATTTTTGTTCAGGTCCTCTTCTCCTGGGATGGTCACGACTTCTCTCTGACTAGTGCGAAGAATCTTCTGGGCTCTGTCTCTTACGGAAGACGCATGCAAGGGGTCGAGAAGAAGCACTACACGAGAGGGGGCAAGTGCGTCTCCATCCCCCTCCCCAACATGGTGGTCAGTCATGGTTGGGGGATCGGTAAGGAAGGATTGGAAAAGGGTTCGCTGACGAAGAAGTCGAAGAGGGACGAAGGGAGATGGGAAGCATCCATCTTTCAAGCAAGAACAACTGGAGACGGTAGACAGACAGGCAGCACAGAAAGAACCTCCAATTCACATTGCCACCTGAGTGTTTCCATGTCTCCCTAACACGCTGATGGTCACCTGAAAGTTGGCGTGTCTGTGTGCGTTTCTTCAACTCAGTGGGGGCGCTTTTCTCTGGCACTGCAGTTCTGCTCTGCGAGGTCTGGTCCTGCCGGCACACTTAGCTGAGCATTTTTTGTTCTCTCCGCAAAAGAAGAATTTTCCCCTGTCGCCTTTTCATCCTTCTATGCTCTTCCTTGTGCTTCCGACTACTGCCTTGCCCGCCCTCGATCAGGTCCCTGGAGGCACGAAGACGAACAACAAAGGCGCGGCCATCGTGCATATGCTCAACGGGTGCTGTGCCGTGCTGAAGAAAATGGTGGAGCACCTCGAGTTCGAAAAGAAGGATGTGGGTCGATCGGTCCCTTATCGCTCTTTTCCATTTCATCTCCCCACCTTTCTGTCTTCCTCTCTGGTTTTCCTTTTAGTTTCTTGTGTTTTTCCTTTCTCCCTTTTTCTCTTCTCGTCTAACTGAAAAAAAAAAAAGAAAGCCCCAAAAGAGGATCTTGACGCTCTCTCCCACCCAGCGTTCTTCAACTTCATTCATCAATTTTTGGTCTCCGTGGACTTATCAGAAATTCCGGTCCCCTTTCTCTTCCGTGCTTTTTCCGGTCACCTCTTTTGTTTGTGTTTTGCCTCAGAAATTCATGAGAGAGTAGCAGTGTCACCCAACCCCTGTGCTCATTCTCAAGTATGTCTCCTCAATAGCCCTGCCCGGCCCCTCATTTTTTCTCTTCCCTTTTCTTTCTTCTCTCTCTCTCTCTCTCTCTCTCTCTCTCTTTCTCTCTCTCTCTCTCTCTCTCTCTCTGCATGTGTGTGTGTGTGTGTGTGTGTGTGTGTGTGCAGGAGATGATGAAGCTCTACGGCATGACCGACGACTGGGAATTTACAGGTCGGTGTGAACCCTGCTGATCCTATTGCGAGACTGCCACCAGACAGCCAGATCTCTCCCACTTTTCTTCCACTTTCGATCCCATAGACTTATTTTCAGGCGCTTTTAAATCTCTAAATGGGCAAGGAGAATTTCCAATAGTATCTTTCGCATTGAATCGTCACTATTTATTTCTTATCGTTTCCGAGTCTCACCCTTTCCCCTCTCTCTCTGCCTCTCTCCCCCCGGCCCTGTCTGCAGACTCCGAGGCGAATGTGAGGGACCTCCTCTCCGAGTACGAGCAGTACGATGCCTACGAGACGGACATGAACGAGCCGGTCGAGGAGGAACTTCCTGTGGAGGAGTAAGGGAGAGGAGAGGAGACGAGAAGAGACTCATGCAATCAAGATGAAGCAGAGATGCGCATAGGGAAACAGAGGAAGGGTAGGAGTGAAACTTAATGGAGGGCGAAATCGGTATTTCTCTGAGAGACATGCGTGCAAGCATTCTCTTTCCTCGTTTCTCTCCTTTTAGGGCGTCTCGTGAATCTGTTGATTTTCAATTGATCTGACAATGTGTCGGACAGACAAAGGCACAATGAAGAGACAGGAAAAGATGGCAATGATACCCGACGGGGAGCATGCACACGTTCAAGGGGGGGAAAGGGAGTGGGGGGGACAAAGAGAAAGTAGATGAAATAACTTCTGGGCAGGACATGCTCTCAGAGATGGAGACGTCTTTGTCTCATGCGTGCATTACCGTCAGGTGACATCTAGAGAAGATGCACAGGTGGGTAGGCAGACAGCAAGGGACATCTCCGTTTGAATTCAAAGCTCTTACTGAATGGATGAATTCCAACAGACCGGCAGTCGGTCAAGAACTTACCTGAATGCTCTAGAAAGCCGTTCAAAAGTGCCTCTGTCTGTGGCTCGGCACTTTTTTGTTGCATGCATGTGCAATAAAGACTTCAGTAGATACATGTACGGCGCAATTGAATGTGGGATCTCTCTCAGTTGTTTTGGGACAGTTGAAAGATTTGACTTTGTTGCCGTACGCCTGTTTCCCGGGAAAGCGGGTCCCTGAAACGGTGCCTTGCTCCGTTTGTGATCTTGAGGCAGAAAACGAGTACAAAAGTGAACTGGAAGGTGGTGTAGACGAATTAATCAACTTGAAGCGGCAAAGGCCGCCAAGGAATTCTTTGCCATGCGTATGAAGGTTACATAAACAAATTCGGTCGGGACCGATTATTTGGACCGTTCGATAGTAATATAAACGATTACTAGCTAACTAGCTTTGAGTACTCTCGGTGTGGCATCACTGATTCAGCTATGACGCTCCTAGCTACTCTTAGACTAACTATTAATGTGTACTACTGCCACGTTGTAGTACTATGTGTTCCAGCTGCCATGAACGGTTAGTAGACAACGATTGCCGGTGAAGCTGTCTAATAATAATAGTAGACACAGTGATAGGAATTCAGTGATTTTCAAGTTTGCATATACAAAAAGAACCTAGAAAAGAATAAAACTGTCAAAACATATATTATATAATATATGTCTAAATGCATATATACATGTAAGATGATGTATAGCCATAATATCTAAGGATTCTAAGCTAGTATAACAGCAGTATCTAAGTTATTGTATCTAAGCCATTATATTAAAAACAAATTAATAAAAACTTTTATGGGTAAAAAACGCACAAGTGTCCTAGGGGGCTAGCTAAGGGGACTCTAAGTCCAACATAGAGTGGGACCCATCTTAACTTCCATTCGATAGTGTTATCCATTCGATACTATAAATTGTTGACGATCATGATAACGGAGTATAGTCATATACATAATTTAAGCCTGAGTCTTTTTCATAAACTTTTAAACATTAGTCGGGTGCATTATTGCATTATAATCAATTAATTACTAATTAATCTAGCTATCGCTAGATCTATCGTAAATAGTAATTGATTGATTGATTCATTAGTCATTAATTGGTGGATAACAAACCTGCATGACCTTTGAGCTGCGATCTAGGCTACGGTATTTGCAGAATTGTGAATCCCGCCGTTTTAATTCTAATTCACCTTGGAGCAATTTCGAAGACTTCACACTCTTTCAACTTTCCCAACGACTGTGCCTGTCTGAGCACACCATCAACAGATGAGGTGAAGCAATCGACGCCTCTATCTCCCTGCCCCCCACTACCCTCTCCTCCTGCAACTGCCGATTCCCCTTCTCCCCCACAACTTTCCACTCCCGTCTGCCCACCGGCGGATCTCTGCTGCCCCCACAAAGAAAGTCCTTGCACCTCCGGCAACGCCTCTGAAGTCAGAGTGTCACAGAACTGTTTCACTCCATCACGACTGATTCTGTTACGCTCAAGTCCAAGAGCCGTCAAAGAAGGGAATTTATGGACATTGAAGACCTCAGCCAGACGTCTCAGGATCTGATCGTCAATGTCACAATCAGTAAAGCTAAGACGCTTCAAACCCGAAAACCTCCCACCCCCCACCTCCCCACTCGATGCGAGAGAGGCCAGTGCCGCCTCCCCCAAACGCCCCCTCTCAAACCTGAGGGACTTGATGAACGGGGGCAGACCTTTCTGATTCTGCGCAACGGCCAGCATCAGAGGGTCAAGATTCACGCGCGGCTGGTCTGCGGGGCTTTGAAAGATAAAGTGAAATTGACTACACAGGCGGGGAGGGAATTGTCCCGCCCTCACGGCGACGCTGAGGGTTTGCAACCCTTCCGCGTTCAGAAGAAAACAGGATGGAACGGGGAAATTTCGAAGAGACGGGAGCTTTCCCGACCCTAGTGCAGAGAGGTATGGCCCTCCTTGCCCTAGGGGATCTCGGTAGGGGTCTAAGATTGAGAGCTGTTCTAACCGGGGAGCCCCTTTCTCGCTATCCACAATTGCTTCCATCAGCTCACCCCAAGACCCAACTCCCAAGAAATTCTTGCTCAAAATCAGAGAGGAGACACACACCAGAGACCCCGCCCTAACCCATACAGCAAAATCTCTAACCGCCTCAGCGGTGATGCCGCACCGTATCATGGATATTTTGGAGAGTCTCTTCAACTTACCGGATGCCAATGCCATCCCCAAAGAACCCAATCCCTCCCCTGCACCTGTTTCGCAGAGATCCAGCTCTTCAAGGAGAGGCAAACCGTCTCTGCTCTCAACCACAGACCCCATCAAGGAATCCATTCCCTCCCTACCCAACGGAAAGCAGCGCAAATTCAACTTCCTCAGACCCGACAAATTCCCTTCCTGCACCGCTCCCACCAGCAGAGGCATCTGTGCATCATCCAGACTGTAGTCTGTCACAGACAATGCAGAAAGGTTCGGAGTCGGGACGACGTTCAGAGCAGTCCAGAACGCAACTTTCCCTTCAGCATGCGGGTCACGAGGCAATAATTGCATTTCATCACCCCCTTCCGCTGCCGCATTGAATGCGGCTTCTGCTGCTAAGAAGAAAGTGGCGCTGTCACCGTGGACGCTCAACTGAAAATTCCGAATCGAGTTGAATCTCTTCATCTCTATTCCTTGACCCAGCAACCTCAAACCCTCATTGCCGACCTCTACCCTCAAATGAAGAAAGTCAAATTTCGGACCGTCAGAAGTCTCAAGACAACCTCTGAAGAAAGCGGATGCACTGTCAGGTTCTGCATGCAAGCGAAGGCTACGAATGGCAGGATACTGCATAGACCCAAGGTCCCGAGACTCCTCTTCATTAAGACCCCTTAACGCCACCGTGACATCTTCGAGAGGTGGGCACTTATCAGCGCGAAGTGCTTTCAGAAACTCCGAGCCAATCCCACCGTGCCAATCGTATGCGGGAAGCAAATTCAATCTCTTCAAACAAGGCACTGATTCGATACAGAGAGCTATGCCAAAATCGTCAAAAGAATGACCATAAAAGCTGTTGCCCTCAAAATCTAAGGACTCTAGTTTTGGCAGATGACCCTTTCCCAACACCCCGCCCAACTGCTGAAATTCCTCCATCTCCATCTCGCATCTAGCCAGCCGAAGATCACGCACGCACGGCAAGTGGGAGGGGTGCAATATCGAACACAAGATTCCCATTCTATTCCTAGACCTTTCTGGCATATACCAATACTTGCTTGTGTTCAAATCGTTATCCGACAAGCAGAGCATCTCCACTCCAAGAGGCTTCTCTTTGATAGCACTCACGAGAATCTCCAAGCCCTCTGTGGCAATGCCCGTGTTCTCAAGGTCGAGGGCACGGAGGCACACACACTGGCCATTTCGGATCCCCCTTCCGAGTACCTCAAATCCCTCTGCACCAACATGGTTGCCTGCAGAGAGGAGAGGTGGGGGGACGCAAAAAAGAAATAACGTGCTTGTGCTACGCTTTCTCTGCTTTCCCACTGGCGCACCTTTTGATCTTTTCTGTTCCTTCTCTTCTTTGCAATTGAATCTCAAATCAATCCATCCTGCCGCCTGTCGAACAGACTTGGATTCCGGTAACTGAATGCGATGTCCCCCTTTTGCTGAACTTTCCACTAGCTTTCCTGTGTGCACGGTTGCACAGTCTTCTAACCGTCCATCTGCAGATCTCCGATCTTCGTCTCTCTCTCTCTCTCTGTGTGTGTGTGTGTGTGTGTGTGTATGTGTGTTTGTTTTTAGGTCAGCTGGTCGGTTGCTCTCCCTCTGACTGACGTTCTCTCTGTCCTTCTGCCTCTCTCTCTGCATCCCCGTCCGTCGGGCTTGACCGAAAGTCTGTCTCTCTACGCATGAACGTAAGCATTTCACCTGCAGAGCGTTCCTGCTTGACTGCCTGTCCAGCTTCAGAAGGGATCCTAAAACCGAAACTGTAACCGTATGGGCTGCTCTACCGACGCTACAAAGTGAACAGAAAAGTAGCGGGAAGGAGAGGGAAGGGGTGAAAGAAACTGAAAAGCGAAACGGGGTGAAGTGAAGCTCCAAAGAACCGACTGACCCTTCAGCGAGAGACTCTCCAGACGGGGCAAGATGAGAGGAAGGATCCTCGCGGCCTCTAGAGATCCGATCGATTTGTCTGACGATGGAGGCCGTTGTAGGCGGGCGGAGGAAGTGGTTCGAAGATCGGCGAAATCGATGCAGAGATTGGCACAAGAAGCAACAAACAGGAAGGAGATCAGGCTGAGTGATGTGACGAACGAACGCACCGTCTCTAAAATTGAAAACCAAAGAGCTTTTCTTTTTGTGTGTGTTTCCGTCAATGCAGACAGCTGCATTCTTCGTGCTTGCACCCCCTCTCACTCCTTCTCAAGGTGCCCTTCAATATTTAATTCCTGACTCACATTTCCTCAATTGTGCTTCCCTCACCCTCCTGCACTTCGATGCATGCCGTGATCTGCTGTCTCGATGCATGCCTGTCCTTATGCAGGTTTGAATTCAAACTCGCATTGCGCATCCCCCGTGACCCTCAATTCACTCCTCTCCTCCCTCACATGCATCAAGAGACAGGAAGAAGTCCCCCCATTCCATGCAACTAGGTAGGTGAGGTGTGTCTCTGACTGACCACTCTTGTTTCGCAGCCCGACCCCCATCTCCTACTGACCTGCAAAGGCGAACTTCTTCAGTCTCGGTGCGGGCCTCCCGTTCTCTCTGGCATCCCGCAGATGCTCCAGATAACCGGTGAAGAGTTCAAGGGCTCCTCTCTTCACAGCGAAAGAGTCTGCAGGCAGACAAAAGAAAGGAAATGAAGACGAAAAACCGAATGCAACGCTGCCAGCGCTCTGTTTCTCCTTCCGTCTCTTACCGTCTGCCCTTCTTGTGTTTTTCTCGCTTTCCTTCCCTTTCTCGTCTTTCTTTCTTTATTTCTGTTTGTGCGTGACTCTGGGTGTGTGCACATGGAAGTCTGTGCGTCTAGCCACCGATGGAAAGACGGAGAGGCGATGTCACTCGCGTCATTTAGTCAGTTACCCGGTCACCAGTGAGTCTATCTCACAGCAGAAGAGCCCCCGGATCACTGAGCAAAGAAGGCGAAAGAAACTGAAGAAGCAAAATGGCAAACACACAGACACGCACACACACATACACACACACACACACACACACACACAGACAGAGAGAGAGAGAGAGCGCGAGAGCGAGAGAGCGAGAGCGAGGGAGAGGGAGAGGGAGAGGGAGAGAGAGAGAGAGAGAGAGAGGGAGGGAGGGAGACTGCAGCGCTCACCTATCTTCATCTCTTCGACGAAGGCAGGCAGCCCTTGAAGAAACAAGTGGACCTTCTTGGGAGACACACCGCGTATGCCTGCAGAAAAGGAGATCGGGATGAAGCTTTGTCAAGCGTCGTGTGAAGCTGTGCAATGATCGAAAATGAAGTTCTTTTTCATAAAGAAAGAAAAAGTGCTGACTGAAGAATCCTAGACAGGCAGGAAGTCTCTGAAGGGACTCACGTGAGGTCTCGAGAGGATTCGGGCTGTCCGCTTGACCTGGACTGCTCTCTAGAGCTCCACTACATGCCGCCTCATATGCAACCACTGAGGTAAATGGAATAGACAGAAAGCTAAGCGAAGGGGACTTGAGAGTCTCACTCACCTGAGAGGTCAATGCCGGTCGGGGGATCGACACGAACTTTCCCCAGAGACGCGTTCTGCAGGAAGGACAAAGAATGCAGAAGACGTTTCTTTCTTCTTTGCGGACAGAAATGACGAGACAAAGGAAGAAATTGAAGAAGTCAGTCAGCGGGGTCTGACACAAGGAGGACAAACAGAAGAGGGGTACATCCGGACAGTAGATTCACTTCACTGCGAAGTCTTGCAGACTGCGATGACGAACCTTGGTCATCATCAACAGAAGAACATTGCTGAACGCTCACAGAAAACCGAAAACACAGGCCGACGAACCCTTGTCAAGAGGAAGACGGCAAACCAGGCCAAACCGAAAGATTCCCGTCGTTGGAGGAGCCGCGACAGGGTCTGCATTCATGTGCCAAAAAAGCGAGCACAAGTATACAAAGGCACCAGAAGAAGGCATCATTGCGAAACGAAAGAGAACACGAGGATGGTTGACCGGGAAATAGTTTGATACGAACCAAACGCCGGGAGGCAAGCTGGAAAGAGCCGAGAACTATCTGTACGATTGTATTACCCATCCTACTTGTTACATGTCACACAAAGCCGCCAAGAAAAAAATCACATGCATGAATGAATAAATGCAGAAGGTAAAAACACACACCTCACAAGATGGTCCCAGACGACGCAGGAAGAGACAAAGCGGGTCCTCTTTGATTTCCTTCGGTTCCACTGAGGAAGCAGGAACAGGAAATTCTCTTTGCATGATATCAACAGAAAACCCAGCCGGAAAAATCCAAACAGGAGTGCTCGAATCTTCTGAGAGAAATAAAAGAGATTGTGTGAAGGGTAATTGACGACAAAGAAGGAGCAACCGGCAGAGCCAACCAAGAATTCCAGGAGCAGGAAAGAGGAGTAGAAAGAAGCCCGTAAAGACCTGCGGCTGTGACTTAAATCGCAGACTTGACTGTATGGGACCAAAGTGGCAGCGGACGTATGTTTTGGCTTTTTCTAAGACTGGAGAGATTCTATTAATAGCATATTCTAGCATACTCCGGCGAGGCACTTCGAGACTTTGCCTCGTATAACGGAGAGACAAACATATATACAAACATCGCCCTTTACACGATTCTACACGTACGATCGGATCGAGACGGCGTACGGCCGCCGCGCGCGGGCCGCGCGGTCGGGGGCCCGCGGGCCCGCCCCGCGGCCGGCCGGGGCATGCACGCCGAGCGCGCGGGGCCCCCGCGTGCAGCGGCCGGGGCATGCCGGGGCACGCCGACTGGCGATCGACATGGTCCGACTATGGTCCGACTATATATATGTGCTCTATATGTGCTCTAAACTTCAGATCGAAGTCGCCATTAAAGTCGCATTTTAATATCTATCAGTCAGAGAGAGGCTCCAGAAAATTAACTCCTTCTCTGTCCGCCTGTACGCGCAACTATTGGGAGGCGGTCTCCTATGAATCTGCGAGCACGTTGACTGGAGCAGGAGAGTGCACGTATCCGCGCAGCCCGCAGACCATGCGGTGGTTTCATCGGGGGGCTGCCTGGCTGGTCAGCGTCCTCTCTCTTCTCTTGATGGGAAAGAGGGAGCGGGTTGCAGCCTCCAGCACAATGGATGCGCTGAAAGCCCTGGAAAGTCTGGTGACCAAATCCGCATCCTCAGGACAACACTCCCGTCTCCGTGCGTCCCTACCAAGTCTGGATGCACTAGACAGCGGTCCCTGGACAGATCCGCACGCAGCAAGGGAACCCAGAATTATCCCTATGCACGATGATGACTATGGGGAGCTGAATACAGATGAGGCGCAAAACGAGAGTCAGGGTCGCGGTGGGTCAAGATCGTCTGCGTCTGAAGGAGAGACCCAAACTTCCCGTCAAGTCACTTCTTCCCTCCAGCAGCAGTCGGTGCAGGAAGAGGCACAAAAGGACTTCAGTTCCAGTGCCTCTTTCTCCTCCTTCAGCAGCGGGATGGGAGAATCTGTGGACACGGAGTCAGAGGGCACAGAGACCGTTGTGCGAGTGGAGGACGATTATGACAATCGGAAAAGGGAAATGAAACAGGTGCGTGCGTCAGTAAGCGAGGGCGTGCAGAAATTTCCATTTTGAGGCCAGCCTTTTTTGTTGATGGACCATTGAAAGGCGGGACACTCGAACTGTAGTGTGCGCATTCATCATGGTGTGTTGTAACTGCTCACGCCCTGGCGTCGAAACGGGAACATGTCGACGGGAGGTACCTGATTCCCTGTTTCCCATCAGGCAGACAGACGGACAATCAAACAAGCACAGAGACAGGTATGAGACAGAGAGAGGGACACACGGAAAAAAAGAGAGCAGGTACACATAAGATCGAGGGAGAGCGGGGGGGATCAAGGGAGAGACCAGGGAGCGGGAAAACCGAAAATACACATGGTCAATCTTGGCATGTGTGAAATCTATTCTTGTGAGTCTGACGCCTGTCCATTCCGGCCATGAAAGAAAAGAAGAGGAATGACTTGACTGCGATGGCTTTGTCATTCAAGAGAAAGAAAGCGTCTCAGCTTCTTGCATTCCTTCCTGTCTGCGTAATTGCAGTGTTTGGAGTTTGCAGACCTCGTGAAGGACAGCGGACGGAAAGGAGACAGCCTGGTGGGAGTCTGGAGGGAGACCTGTCGGGGGCCTGCAGAAGTCCGTCCGTCCTTTCCTTCTTTCCCCTCCCTCTGTTTGTCTCCTTTTGTCTCTGGTTTTGCTACCACTTTCATCCTTTCCTTCTTGCTTAATCACTGGACTTCTCCTATCTGCACTCCATCCTTTCCTTCTTGCTTAAGCACTGGACTTCTCCTATCTGCACTCCATCCTTTCTTTCTTGCTTAAGCACTGGACTTCTCCTATCTGCACTCCATCCTTTCCTTCTTGCTTAATCACTGGACTTCTCCTATCTGCACTCCACCATTTCCACCTCCCTTTCTGTCCCCTGCTTCCGACCCCCCCCCCCTTTTTTTTCGCCTCCTTTCCCGACGTCCCACTGGTGGATGTGGCTGATTGTTGTGCCCCCTTCTTTTATCTGCATGAATTCTTCCCGAAGGGGCGATTGTTCACTTCTGCATGTGATACCGTCACGCATACACGTGACTCTCTCCCCTCCGCTCTACCCCTAGGAAGAAGGACAACAGATCGACGAGAGTCCATTGGTCGAACAATCATGAATGACGCCGACGAAACCCAGCAATTTAGTCTTCCTTCCTTCCTCCCTCCTTTGCAGTCTCCAGCAGCGACCTCCACCTTCAAGGCGATGTGCCAGGATCTGGCGGGTGGGTGCGGGGAAGGAAGGAAGGGAACTCCAGAAAGAAAGACAAAGAAAGAAGGAAAGAAAGAAAGAATGAAAGAAAGGAAAGAACGAACGAGAGTAACGAAAACCAAGAAAGAAAGAAGGAAACGAAGGAACCAAGGAACGAACGATAGAACGCAGAAAGAAAGAAAGAAAGAAAGAAAGAAAAGAAAGAAAAGAAAGAAAGAGAAGAAAAGAAAAGAAAAGAAAAGAAAGAAGGAAAAAACAAGAAGAAGATGTCAGAGCAGTTTTCCGCAAAGCTTTTGTTTCCGTCTTGATTCTTTATCCGTGAACAATCCGCACATCTAGCTTCTCTGGAGACTGTGGAAGGAAAGATGCTTAGTATCTGCACTATTCTGCAGTGATCAAATGTGGGTCGGTCCTCCACTGCGTCAATTTATCCATCCCATTTGATGATGATGACTTTCTTTCTTTCTGCAGATGTTGTGGCCCCCTTCGCGAAAGAAGAGACCTACTCTCCCGTCAGTGCTCTCTCTGTCTCTTGTTGTCTGTCTGCTTGTTTGTATGGTATTCCTGCTCCCTTTTGCTGCCCTCTTTGGAGATCGCCTTCCTGCGTGTGTCTTTGCGTTCCCTTTTTTCCCTTTCCCTTGACGTTCCACTGTGGTTCCTCTTACTTGGTTGGAAACTGACAGTAGGTAGGACTAAGGCAGACCTCACCCTGTGTCAGTCTCTTCCTGTCCGTCACTTCCTTCTCGGTTCTCTTAATTCGTTTCAAGGATTTTTCTTCAATGTGGTCACTTGGGGAGGTTTTTTGCAGAGTTCGTGCAATCTCTGCACGACGGCACGATCACACACACACGTGTGTGTGTGTGTGTGTGTGTGTTTTCAGGAAGAGATCTGCAAGGCTGTGATGAAGTTCTTTTGGCAGGAGACGGCTCCCTACACGGGAAAATCAAGGGTTGCGGAAGCAGACTGAACAGCTAGACCCTCGACAGACTTACTTGGAAGTATATGGGTTGGCTGAAAAAACAAGCTTGCTTCAATAGTGACTTGGTTGTGCATTGAAGAAGAGACGGACGATGATTGGACCCTCGGTCGATCGATCGACGATGCGTTCTTTCATCTGATTTCCTCTATCGGTGGATGATCAAATGAAGACGCAAATCTCTGCCTCGCTTTTACTCCAGCTAACTATCGTTTGGACGCGCTGAAAAGTTAACGCAATGGTCCGCAGTCTAATTGATCAGGGATCTAATCCTAGATCTAATCTCTGATTATCATGAAAACGCATTGCCTAGCGCATTGCAGACTGGATTGCGAGCTTTGTCAAAATTGAGTCCGTTTAATAATATGTATAACTAGCTGTATATATAGAAGTTAATTCGATTTCTAGATTTGATTTAGTCAGTGCTGCCAGTGCATATCACATTGAATCGAATTGAAACGACTTAGATGGTTAAAGCCAGCTAAAAACAACAAATCATTTTTTTTTTTTTACTTTCACTTTCTAATATAAACCTAATTTTAAAATAAGAAGAAATTCTAGCTACTTACTTAATTAAAATAACCATAAATAAGTGGGATTCATTGATTTTTAATTATGATTAGGAATTATTGGGAATAGTTCAAGTTGATACTGTGGAGTCCTACCCTGTGGCGCTGCCCTTTGAGCCTTCGCATGCGCCGTGACTGAGTGAGCCAGCGTGCTACGCCACTTTCCGCCGCCGCGGTTTGCTTCGTACGTGTCGCGCACGCATCGATCGAAGTTGAGTCTGACCTTCGCAATGTTCGCATTCAAGCAATATATAACTTGAGCAACAGATAGGATCGTTTATTAATATTATAAAGCTAATGTCTGTTTGTCATACATCAGGAGTCTGAGACTCTGAGAGAGAGGAACAGGGAGAAACATAAGTAGAAATTGTGCAATGATAGAATAAACCCAGCTGATTGGAATCTCAGATCGCTCTCGAGCTAAACCTTTTGTAAACTGTTGCCTGAATGAGTGTTGTTCAGGTTCCTTCTCTAGAATTTCTCTAAGGTTCTTGTCCTTGCTTTACCTTCTGTCTGGACACCATAAGATGGCCGGACAGGGGAGACAAAGCATTGTGGTGAACGCTCAGCTCGATGAGTGTCGACTTTCATATACCTTCTATGATGGAGATCAGGTCTGTCTCTTTACGCAACAGTTGGAAACCGATTGCAACGATACGGGCACGGTCAGGCAAAGACCATGAGTGGGGGAATTCAGCGTCCCCATGCATCCTAAGCTGCCTGGAGCCCTCTTTCAGATATCCCCTTCGAGTCCGATCCTGGACTTTGCCTTTGTCTTTGGGTGGAGAGCCCAAAGATCGTTGGAGGTCGCCAAAGCCGGTGGTGGAGACGTTGCTTGGTGTTGCTCGGACTTTTGAGGAGCTTAACTTCATTGAGACTGCCACTTATAAGCAGATCACAATCCAAACGGCCAGTCGAGTGCTTGCCTTATGTTTGTTGATTCTGCAACTGTCTCCGTCTTCCGGACGAGAGTCGGCTGATCACCTTCGCTTGTCTTTGCTGTTGGTTGCTTGCTTGTCTACGCAAGGCTGACCACCTTCGTGGCCTACAAACACCTCCAGCATGTCTGGGTCTGCCTAGACTGGTCCTCCGGCAGCGTCCAAATATAAGAAGACGCCCTTCGTCTCTCCATGTGCCTGCAATGCTGCCATTTTCTTCAAAGAGAGAGCTTGTTGCTTCTAGCTGTCTGGGTGTCGTACGGATTGTTCGATGAGTGGCCATTCGATTGAGTGCGTGAGACTCTGCATGCTTGTTAAACAGACAGAAGGGACAGGTGGCGGCGTACCACATGGACCAACGCAGTGACGGCCGGTGTGCCAGCCGGGGAAGGCCTTCTGCTCTGGGACCCCGACGCGACGAGCCTGGACTCCGAGTAGGAAGGAGGGGGAAGTAAGGAAAGGGTATAAAATGATATCGAGTCTGCCTTTGATGGCAAGAGAGGCAAAAGGGTCACGGCAGACCTACCGAGAGACAGAGTAGGGCACACGGCAGCTGCTGCCTCATCTTTCACCAGCGCTGGCACATTTTCTACTAACAGGGAAGGGAAAAGGAGGGAGAAAAGGGGGGAAGGGGGAAGAGGGGGTGAAAGCGGGGGACAAAGAAGAAGGGAAGAGGAGGGGAAAAAGGGGGAAAAGAGGGGGAGAGGGGGGTTACTTCGGGGTGGGGGGGCAAATCGAATCGAGGTTGGCCGAGAGTATGCGAAGTACTAGCAATTGAGTGTGACTGGAGCGTCTTTTGTCCGGAGTTGAGAATTCATGTGTCAAAAGGAGCAGCAAGGGGATGAAACGAGACAGAAAGAAGAGACGAGATAAAAAGAGACCCCCAGGGCAGTCTGCAATGTGTCTGGTCCCTTCCGTCCCTCCTTTTATGCAGCTACTGACACGCGTGGAGTGTGTTTGTGCTCAACAAGACCGTCGAGTCCTTCTGTTGACGAGAACTCCAACTCGATTGCCTACCTCTACGTCAGCTATCTGTGAAAAGGGCGGAGGACTGCTTGATTGTCGCCGTTATGTGCTTATGCCTGCGCGTGCCCACGACTGCCTGTGACCGCCCTTGCGCTCCTGCACTGAACTTGGGGGGGGAGTGAGCATTGCAAGGCTGAGCGTAAAAGAGGCGAACTGCGAGAACAACAAGCCGAGCGCCACATGTGTTACGTATTCGGAACTTCTGGAGCTCTTTTTGGAAGAGTGACCTTTCTTCTCTCTCGGCTTCTCTTCTTTGTGTGTGACTTGGGAGTCAGACCCCTCGTGTGGCTGAGAGCACGAGCGCACGAGGGGGCGCCTTTATTCGCTGTCTCTTTTTTATTTCCTTCTGCTGCTTTGAAACGTTTCAGATTATCCCTGGCTTCCTCCTTAATTTAAGAAAAAGAGACTGGAAGAGGCGGAGAGAAAATGAGTAGAAGAGGAACAAAGAGAGAAGAAATCTTTAAAGAGATATCTGGTTTAACGAGAAAAGAAGAAACAGCGAGGGAACAGCCCGTGCATATCTTTGTGTTCCTTCTGTATCTTCTTCCTGCAGGGGGATGCCGGTGCTTTGGAGGCCCTCTGGGTTCTTTGGGTATCGCCTCTCCCCCTCGTAGCACAGGAGTTGATGGGGGCTTTGGTGGAGCCAGCCGTCTCTGCGTAAGCATCTGCATAGAGCCAGACGGTGTACTGCCAGGCGTCTCCCTCCGATAGGTCTGGCTGGATACCGTTCATTGGTTGATATCCATTGTCTTGATTTGCCCTTCCCTGCCTCTGTCACTTTATGTCCGTCTCTTCTCTCATGCTGGAATGCAAGGTTTGCTGTGTCTCTCTCTCATGTAGCTCCAGTGCTTTCGGTTGCTTGCCCCGGTCCGTATCCGTTGTGTTGGGTCAATCTACGGTGTTGGTGAAAATGAGTGAAAAGATGTGCATGCAGTCTTCGGGAAGGAAGTGAGATAGAAGAGAGAGGAGGAAATGATATGGAGAGACGTGTGTGAGGCTTTCTACTGCCACTCTCTAGTTTCGCCGTCTCTTCATATTTTGTTCGAACCTCCGTCTGCCCATCACTTGCATTCAGAAAAGAGAAGTGGAAGGGGATCTCTTATAGGCATACTATTCTATCTGTCGCCCGCTTCCTTCCAGCAAGCCGGTCTGAGAAAGAGAGAGAGAGAGAGTGAGAAAAGGCAAAACGAAGTTGGGAAATGGAGTTGGCTACCTCTTTCCTTCCGCCAGTTCTGCCTCTTTCTTTTCGATCACTTTATCGTTGGTGGTGTTCGATCTGCGTCTTTGTTTTGAGACCACGGAGGTGTGGGAGGTGCAACTTTATTTTTCCGTCCCGCTTCAAGGGAAACGAAGGCAGCATGAAAGAGAAATGAGAGAAAAACTTTAAGGAAAGGGTGGAACTGCGCAAGAGTTTGGAGAGCGGGGATTTGTTGGAATAAACCTGTCTATCCCTCTTAGAATTTTTGCATTGGCCCCGTCTCTGCTTTCTGTTTTATTGCCTTTCGGTGCCCTCTGATACCATCCCGTTTACGTGAATCGTTTAGCATATGAAGATCTGATGTGGTGGGAGTGTGTATATGCATATGTGTATGCCTAAACTTTTATCCCGTTAGTTCTTTGGTTAGCTGTACGTGTTCCTCTGAGTCTGTCTGTTTATTTTTCTGTAAAAGGTTGATCGGTCTGCCCTTTTCTTTTCCCAGTTTCAGCTGTTTGCTTCTCTGGCTTTTTCGAGTCGCTGTGGCTGTTTTTTCTACTGGCAGCATCAAAACGAACTCTTGTCATGCGGGATATGTTGTTGAGAGTTTATGTCCTTTACTTTTGTCTCCATGTAGCCACGTTCACTCGTCTGACTTTGCCGTATTGGTGCGAGGCCGGCGCCTTGGAGGAGGAAAGAAGACAAAGAGGCTATGGTCCCGCACTCCTAGTAGTTTCTCTAGTAGTTCCTACTAACCCTAGGTTAGATATAGGTACAGACTACTAAGTCTACTATCGATCTAGACTCTAAAAACGTTTATTTTAAGTTTTTTTCAACGTGTTGATTCAAGTTCCTAACAGTTCTTCATACCTAGATGAGAGATTGATGTTGGTTCCCGGCGATAAAGTCATGTCCGAGCTTTTAGTTCTCACGTTGACCAAAAAGCCTAGGAACCGCCTTTTAAGAACCATGAAAGAACCGGAAGGAACCGTCAAGAATCAATAAAAACTGACATTTCTCTGCAAAGAAATATATTAAAAAGAGGCTGCAGATGAGTTTATAAGTGATTAAATGCAGACACAACGTGCCAGATACGCACCTATATCAATATGGAATACCCCCCCCTTCTCACAGTGGCAGGCTTGTATTAAGTTATACGCACACGAACCCCCCAATCATTTGAGAGCTTTGCCTCATACAAAAGAGAGCAAACAGAGCTGAGAAGCATCTGCCCGCGATTGGGAACCTCAAGGAATTTTAATGTTGACTTCTTCGTCTCCAGTGTAGTTAGCCCAGTTGAAAGAGCTTCGGTTGCTTGCCGAAGAGCGCCGAAGGGATGCTTCCTCATTTTGCACCACTTCCTTCACTCTTTCTGCTTGAAGTTCCTCTCTCTCAGGCACATCAACATTGTTCAGCTCGATCAGGCTTTCTACATCTAATTGAGGGACTAAATTTTTTGTAGTTCCCCAGGCAGTTCCCAGTAACTTCCTACATAGTTTTTTGGTTCCCACACGGTTCTTACTGGTTTTTCAGGGTTCTTCATGGTTCCTCCATGGATCCTAAGGTTCCTGTTTGACTTCCTAGCAATTTTGGCATTCATATACTTAATTTAGGTCCTTTGTGGTTCCTGTGGCAGCCTTAGTTCAAAGTGGTCAGGAACCGTATTTTAGGAACTTAGGAACCAAAACGCCGGACACCTACTTTTTGCGTGAGAACTAGTGGAAACCGGTCAAAAACCAAACTAAAACATGTCACAATAGACTTTTCAGACATTATTGTATATTCTATTTGATCAATTTTCTTTTAGACAGAATCTGTTTATCACTTTTGATACTAAAAACCAAGTGGGCATTACCATGGGCCGCACACAGTGCGGCTTTGTAGCAAAGAGGAGAAAGCAAAGCGGGAGTGAGAAGTAACAGTCTCTGAACAAAACAGAGGAAAGTGAAAAAAAAAAGAAAGTAAAGTAAACAACTGCGAGTGCATGAATTGGCATGGGGATACATGCATGCATGTGACCGTACGGGCCTGTCTGTGTCCTGCTCTCTGTCGCTCTTTTTGTTCAGCATTTCCATCTTATGTTTTCTTTCGGGGGCGTACAAAAGGTTAGATAGGCGCATGAAAAGCTGGGGAGACGTAAGACCTTGCATTGGGAAGCTTGCGGCCATCGAGCGACGGACTCTGCCATTAGGTAGAGATGGTGTGCTTCTGCAGACCGCGAGCGAGCAAACGTCCCTAAAACAGGTTTTTCAAGGAAAGATCTAGCGGGTTGCAACATGGCGTTGCCGGCAAGGCAGTCACACGCTGGTGATAGCACCGTCTGGTAGGGGTACCTCCAGCGCAGATGAATGAATGAGAGAAAGGGAGAAAAGAAGGAAGCAGGTTGTTCATTGCAAGTCTGTTTATATTTGCGCACATTAATCCGAGTGACTTCCATGAATGGGAGGAAACTTTTCTACTTGTCAGTTTCCATGTCTAGATTTGAAAGTTAGTTGACTGTGGATAACTGTCTCAATGATGGTACCAAAGAGATTTCTGTGTGTGTGTTTTCTTATAATGCCTCTGTTATGGTGTGAAGACGCTCGAGATTTCATTCTTTCGACTATATATTTTGAAGTACCAGTATTTTATCGGTTGCATAGGTTTGCATTGCATCTGGTTAGTCATACTCTTTCACTCACCTCTTTTTTTTCCCTTTAAATTTTACGTATGCTTGGATGTGTTTGACTGATCGTGAGGACGCGATTTCCCTGTCCGTGGCCGAGGGAGATCTGTGGAGTCCTACCCTGTGGCGCCGCCCTTTGAGCCTTCGCATGCACCGTGACTGAGTGAGCCAGCGTGCCGCGCCACATTCCGCTGCTGCGCTTTGCTTCGTACGTGTTGCGCACGCATCGATCGAAGTTGAGTCTGACCTTTGCAATGTTCGTATTCAAGCAATATGTCACTTGAGCAACAAATAGGATCGTTTAAGGCTAATGTTTGTTTATCATAGATCGGGAGTCTGAGACTCTGAGAGAGAGGAACAGAGAGAAACATAAGTAGAAATTGTGTAAGGATAGAATGAACGCAGCTGATTGGAATCCCAGATCGCTCTAGAGCTAAACCTTCTGTAAACTGTTATCTGAATGAGTGTTGTTCACGTTCCTTCTCTAGAATTTCCCGAAGGTTCTTATCCTTATTTTATCTTCTGTCTGGACGCCATAAGGTGGCCAGAGAGGGGGGACAAAGCAATACGCTAATAAAAAGCTTATCAAAATTAATCTGACAGGATTAATTTAGATTCATTAGGATTTATTAGGGTTATAGGATTAAATAAAACAATGTTAACCCTTCAAGTTGCTAACCAATCAAATATTATCGAACCAAAACCTAAATGGTGGTGGCTTCAAGCAAAACAATTCAATTCGTTTCTACATAATTTTATAATTAGTTTGAAATTTTTAAGACTACTGTCGGCTACCGGTTTATACTGGTTTGGGCCGCGAGGCGACACCGATACGGCTAGTTCGATATGATCATTATTCGAGAGTAACCGTTTAAATGAGCTCGCCGAGCCAGCTCTATACTCAATTGATACTCTCTAGCCCCAAAATCCCGAACGTAGGCTATAAAAGGGCTACGACCCTCCAACTAGTAAGACTATATCCAGAGAGTAGGCTACCCGAAGGGAGGCCACCAACGATCATGAGCGGGTGGATGGGCGGGGAACAAAATATGAAAAAACTCTAAGACAACTCAAACACACCCCTGTACCCTGGGTAGGTGGGCGGGTGCTTATCTGACTACTATGATTGCTTCACACCTCTGAGCCCCGAACCATCGTCCCTGACGCGTCATCCTCGACGTAGCTCAGTCCCGGTATCTGACAGACTTAGACGTTCTTTTTCATCTGCTTTCTGAGCCTATCACAGCATTCTTGGTTCGGCAACCATTTTACATTTTAATAGCCGTCTCGTTTTCTAAATTTTTTCTGGGATGTCCATAAAAACGAATTTTTTATGTGACGCCGTGCGTTTAGGCAACGCCCGTATCTACACTTTAGTCTACACTTCAAATACCTCTGCGGCTTGTGCTCTTACTGCGTCGCGGCGCTTGGTTTCAGCTGAACCTGTGTTCTTGCTCCTACTTGCTCCGTTGTCTGTTTTGGTATGGCTCCGCAAGAACTTACACTTCAACTTCCACAGCTATGCTTTGCAGACAAGCTTATTTTATATATTGTCTACAATTGTTTTTGTTCATACCGCTGGTTCGATATGATCACTATTTGAGAGTGACCACTTGAATGAGCTCGCCGAGCCAGCTCTATACTCAATTGACACTCTCTAGCCCCCACAGGTATTATAGAAGTCAATGATGATATTGCGGTATTATGGAGGCGCGCAGCTGAGCATGCTGCATGCCGGGGTTAGGCTTTCTAGAGCGGCAATTTTTAGCACCGCAGCTGTGCCGCGGTTCCTTCCAGGCCCCTCTACGGCAGCGCCCCCCCCTGTTTAGGACATGGCCCCATATACCGTAAAAATGGTTTTTTCTGAGCGCCGCAGGCGCTAAAATTTTTTTTTTAAGGTGTTTCAATGATCAATTTGATCAATTGCTGATCAATTTGGTTTAACTTGCCTCAGAAAAGGTAAAAATCGAAACAATCATGCTATGGTTCCCCCCCTTTCTTCAAGGTTTTACAAACGCGGCACACCGCAGTGCGTCTTTCGGGCGCTCCGCGGCGCTTGGTGCCGCTGCGGCTCCGCGGCGACGCGGCGTTTGACCGTAAACGCCGCGGTGTCTAGAAAGCCTGGCCGGGGCCCATGTTATGCATGCAGGCTGGCCGGCCTTGCGCAGCCGCGGCCGGGGCATGCCGGGGCCGGGGCCCAATCAGAGCAATGCCTGTAAAGCCCGTGGCGTTTGTGGGCAAACGCCGCGGGGTCGCGGAGTGACCCCGCTTGGCTGCGGGCATCCCGCGGCGGCACGCCGTGGGGCGAAATTTTTTTCTGTCCACGGCGCGCCATGGAGCGGCGCGGCGCAGGATGTATGGAGCCCCGCAGCGGCACGTCGCGGGGCGGCCAGGCCCAGCAAAAAGGTCTACTCCGCGCTCCGCGGCGCAGGATGTGTGGAGCCCCGCGGTATGGCGGCCAGGCCCAGCAAAAAGGTCCACTCCGCGGCGGAGCTGTGCCGTTGCGGAGCCTGCAAAAAAAAAGTTGAGACGCCGCCACAGAGAGGAATCTCATAGGATATGCTCAGTTCAACTCATGCTCTCGACTCATTTTCAGACTCAACTTCACCGGACGTTCTTTCAAACCTTTTCTAAATTGCTCCTTCAAAGAACTGTTTACAACTGTTGATGACAATTGTTCCTTTATTTTATTGGTGACCGACTGCAGCAGCACAGAAACATTGAGTCCTGACAGGTCACAGACTCACAGTTGGTATAGCGTCTCCTCTGAGTGCCTGTTGTTCTCTGTTGTTGTTTGCATGCCCTGCCATGCCTGCCCATCCTTGGACAGATGTCCGGCACAAAGGGGAGGTAGCGAGAGCTGCAATAAAATTTCATATCATGTTTTTTGAAACGGCCTTTAGAGAGCGAGAAGAAAACAGAAGCGCAGAGTCCGGAGAAGCATGAGAAGCATGTGAAGCATGTTAAAAATAAATGACTTATTTCTGCTATAAAATACTTATAGTGAAACCCGCGGCGGTACCGCCGCGGGGCAAGCTAAATTGGTCCGCGGCTGCGAAATTTAAGAGCTGCGCCGCGGGGGTAAAAACCGCTGCTTTACAGGCATTGAATCGGACCCTCCATGTGTCTCTTGCGGGAATCCGCGAAAAACAAAGAGGAAGGAGGATGAAGGAGGTTGGAAGAAGGCCGAAATTGTCTGAATTGCTGCAGGGAATCAAAGGAACAAAGTGTGGGTACAAGGGTGTGTCACAGAATTCCAAGGGGAAGCCGGTAATATACTTGTAATAAGAAGTGAATATAGTTCCTCGGAAGGGGCCATAAAGTAGAAGGTTTTTATGCGTGGGGCTCGCTCTTCGTCTGAAAGCCGCCAGTTCGAAGACTTGCTTGGCTCTGGAAGATGATTTTTCGTCAAATCATGCCGAGAACCTCAGCTGGCAGTGACGAAGGGTGAACACGTTGGACATTGTCTACTTTTTGTATCGTCGATCGAGAACTGAAAGCTCAGAATTGTTTGATTAATGTGGCCAAGAGGAGGGTTTCATAACCATGGAGGGGGCTCGAGCGGGCGGGGTCGGGGTCGAGGTTCCTCTCATGGACACAGAGGGGGTCGGGGGAAAAGAAGAGGTGGCGATGGGAATTATCAGGACTCGAAAAATCACCCAGGTGCGTGAGCTTTCTGATGGCCAGATGCTTGCTCAGTCTGTCTCCAGTTTGCAGTGGCGCAGTGTGTCGTTCTCAAACTTCTCTGTCGTTCTCTTTTCCTGAATGCAGAAAATGCAGGAGGACACAGGCACAGCTCGTCGAGTTCATCTGCTGCCCCTCAGGATGATTCTCATCGGTCAGTCAGAGCGCATCACAGACCAAAATGGTTCCGTATGTATCGGTCTTTTAACAGAGCTCATTGGAACTTCCTCTCTTCTCCGTGCAGTGAGACGGCAGCGCCTCAGCAAAGCGAGCCGGGTGGAAGCCCTCCGCCCCCCAAGGAAACGATTTGGAAGCGGAAGGCTCCGACGGCTCCGGCTGCGGGCACTGGGGAGGCTCCTGGGGCGCCTCATAGAAGGGGACAGAAGGAGAAACCTGGTGGACTTTCTTGTTCTTCTTCTTCTTCTTTCTCCCGGCACGAGGGAGCTCCAAGATTTCCTCAGTTCGCGCCTAGGTGGCACGGCAATCAGAGGTTGTCACTGCCCGAAACGCCAGCGTCCACAGAAGGCTCTCAGCGCCATGCAAGCCGAGCAGTTGACAAACAGAACCTTTCGAAAGAAAAAGGAAAGGACCTTGTCCGATCCTCCACGACAAGAGCTGATGCCGTGCTTTCCCCCGCCCGTGCTTTGCTGAGCCGAGCCATCAGCGACACAACCAACCAGCCAGCCCCAAAGGCTGCTGGCCACTTCTTGCCTGAAGCTCCAGCAAAAAGAGAAGAGTCTTCCTCTTCTTCTTCTTCTTCGTCTGCCCTTGCTGCGGTTGTTCGTTTGACAGAGAAAGAGAGGGTTTCTAGTGTCGACGTTGCCGAGGGCACTCGGAAGGAGTTGACAACTTCCGACGAGGAGGGGGGACCCGACCCTTCAGTTGCTGGGGAGCCTGCAACTCCCGCATCCCAAAAAGAACAGAAACGAGCGAGAGACCCCGTCAGGCTCCCTCATGGAGCTGTGTGGCAGCCGAAGCAGACAAAGAACCAGGACCGCCAGCGGCAGTCTCCACAAAACTCCGCACGTGCAGCGCGCTCGAGAGCCAGTGCATCGAGCCGCCGAGGAAGCCCTCTGCCTGAATCCTCTCCCGCTTCTTCCGCGAACAGAGAGCGGCACTTGGCCTCCACCCAAGTCCTTCTCTCTGCCCACCCACTTTCTGTGCGTCCAGCCAACCAACCGTTTACCGAAGCACCCGGTGCATCCGCTTCCCCTTCCCCTTTCTCTCCTATGATGGGGTGCCCTCCTCGCGGTTTTGAGGGTGTGAAGTTGACTGTAGGAGGGAGGAGTCCGCGGAGGGAGGAGTCCTGTTCAGAGGGAGAGGAAGAAAAAGCCCCCGAGGTTGCAGATCAGCCGAAGGAGCCTGAAACCGCTGTGCCGATGGATCAGCCGACGCCGTCTGAAACCCCGATGCCGATGCCGCAAGAAACAAAGGAGGAAATGCCCTCTCAGCCTCAGCAGCAACCGCACGTCTCCCCCTCTCAGCCTCAGCAGCAACCGCACGTCTCCCCCTCTCGAGCGACCGCCAGTGTCAATCGTCCCGTTGCCCCCTCCCCTGATCGACGCAACTGCGTGTCCATCCCTTCTAGCCTCGTCAGTACCTGCCGTGTTGTCGAGCTTCCCAAAGGAGTCACCATCGAGACGGTTGATCGCGATAGGGAGACTGGGGAGAGGTTCTTGCGGGTGGTGGGTGCGGTCTCAGAGGAGCAGTTGCAGTCGGTCTTTCGAAAGATTCAAGTTTGCATCGCTCAAAGCACTGCGTTCGTGGAGGCTCCTCCACAATTTTGGGATTTCTTTCAGTCGAACTCCGAGAGCAAGGTCTCCGAGACTCAAAGGAAGTTCGGTGTCCTTCTCTTTTTCGGATACAGAGCAGTTTGCAGTCCGACCCTTGCGAAGGAGTCTGTGCAGCCTTGCATTTTTGTTCATGGGGCAGAGTATGTCAGGAACCTTGCGGTTGCCTCTCTTCGAGACTCCGTGAGACGTTGGCAGTCGAGAATCAAGTCAGAGGGGGGGAACGTGACGGAGAGCAAAGCAGTGCTCCCGCCTCTGGACTTTGCGGGTCCCATTCGTCAGATTGACATCCTGCCTCAGTCAGAGGCTCTGCTGGAGGTCCTCGTGGGTCAGTGGGTGCGAAGGAAACATGAAATCCAGAGCACCACCGGGGCCAGTGTGTATGTACCCGTATGGGCTGGTGACGGAGCTGAGCAAGCACCGATTGTGATCACTGGAGGCCCCGAGCAGGTCTCCAGAGCATCCGAGCAGCTCCGATCTGCAACTTTGGAGTTGACTGAGAAGGAGCCGGAGATCCTCGGTCCGGGTGTTGCGCGGTTTTTTGGCCATGTCCCTCCTGCGTTTTGGCAGGAGATCGAAAAAACTCTTTCGCCCCATGAACGGAGTCTGTTGAGATTTGGATACAGTGCAGAGCTGCCGTCTCCCCATTCCATTAGAGAAGCCCTCACTCCCCGTCTCTTCATACACGGAGACCAGTGGGAGTCAGAGTCGATCTGCACGATGCTTGACTCGAAGCTCATAGCATGGAAGCAGCAGCAAAACTCCCCTTCCAACAAGTCCTCTGCCCCCTCGCTTTTCCCTTCCCCCGAAGCCCTGTTGAACCTCCGTCATCGGATCGTCTCTGTAGACCCTTCCGTTGATTCGGAACAGTTGCGCTCCGTTCTGGAGGCAGCCGACCGAAAGCACGGAGGGCCGTTTGTCACTCAAGGCGAACAAGGGTCAACTGTCCACACATACGGAGACCCATACGATGTCCGTAGGCTGTCTGACCACCTCATCCGCTCCCTTCAATCCAAACTCTCTCCCTTTTATGCATCCCTTCTACCCCTTGCTCCAGCAGAGCTAGCCAAGCCCACACCCGCTGCCGCACCCAAAACCGCACCAGTTTCCAAGGCGACCGGAATTTTTGCACTTCTGTTCAAAGATGCCTCAGAGGCCTCAGAGAAAGCCGGGGAGGGGACCTCAGAGGAAGTCCCGGCTGGTTCCTCTGGTCTGCTCGTTCACCGCACCCCTTTCGGGCCCCCCGAACCTTCCGCTCCCTTCAGTTCGTTATTCGGCATGCAGCCGGGGGTGATAAAGGAAGAAGATCAGAAAGAGGAAGAGAGAAAGGAGAATAAAGAGGCGGAAAGTCAGAGAGAGGGGGAGGAAGGCACTGCGCTTTCCGACAGAGAAAGGCTCCTTGCTGTCCGTTCGACTCTCTTCGATCTTCTCGGGGACGGGAAGGGTGAGCTTCGGGTTGGGTTGGAGTCGGGAGGTGAGGGGCAGGGGCAACCTTCATGGTACACCCTGCTGCGTTTCCGTCCTTTGGCTGAAGAGGAGATGAAGTGGGTGGGGGAGGTGGCACGCGAGTGCCGTTCGCATATTCTCCTGCACACTCTGAAGGAGTTTGGCACCTGTGCTCTGTTGCTCGGTGGGGATGGATCGAGAGAGAGAACAGAGATGAGGCTCGAGCGGGAGTGGCCGAGAGGAGAGAACTTTTTGTTGGAGGGAGTGAGTTTGCTTCCTTGTCGTCGTGGGTTTCTTGGAGGTGTGCCTGCAACTCCTGAGAGGGTGGAGCATTTGGGACGCATTGCAGGTACGTGGGTGGGTTTTGAAGTGGCGGGGGTAGATGAGGAGCGTCGGGGGAAATCAGTGCCTGGGGAGGACGAGGTCCGTGTGTGGGGGCCGAACCCCCGTCTCAGGTATGGGGCCGAGGAGTCCCTCAGGCCGCATCTGGAGGATTCCCGACCAGATGGTTTGTATGAATGGAGCATGAGAGAAAGTGGTGTCGTCTCAACTCTCTCTCCGCCCCACAGTGCGGTTGCGTCCACCAGGGAGAGGGAGGGGACGGTTGATCATTGGCAATACGGGCTGGTGCTGGGGACAGGTCCCCCTCGGGGCAGGTACAGGTGGGATCATGCAGAGAGAGAGGGAGGGGATGGGTTTCGGTTTCGGGAGATTCAACGGCAGCGGGAGAGAGAGAGGGAGAGGGAGAGGGAGCGTCGTTTCGTTCCACCCGACAGCGAGGCCTCCTCCTCCTCAGAGTTCGAGTACGAGGACAGAGAGTTTGACTTCGATGCAGAGATTGAGAGAAAGTTTGCAGAAGATGAACGACCCTTGCGTGAGAGAGATCGGGAAGAGTCCCACCGAGACTACCGCAGAGACTCTCGTGACCATTTGCCCCCCAGGGGGGACGGAGAGAGGCCTGAGGAGTCCGTCAGAGAGTCCCACGGACTCCGTCCTGACTGGTCCTCCTCCGGGGCCAGAGACAGGGACACGGACAGAGGGAAGGGGTATGAGAATAGATGGGAGGAAGATTTCGAGGACCTCAGATCACGTACGCCGTCTCCCCTGCGGCACACCGAGAGGGCAGGAAGGAGAGGAAGGAGAGGATCGGGAAATGGATGGTTCCCTGGAGCAGACACCGACAGGGCCAGCAGGGACAGGGAGGAGCCTCCTGTGGATCTGAAGGCCATCGATTGGGGTGCACGCGGATCCGGTCTCCGGCATGCCCCATCTCCCCCCGTGGGTGATGGTCATGGATCCTCAGCAGGGGGGGTGGACAGGAGAGGAGAGGGCGTTGATCAGACCGCCTCTCAGAAGGCCACCCAGCAGCCCCCTGTGACCATTCTTCGTTCCCCCCCTGCTCGTTCTCCTCCCTCCCGAGCGCAGTCCCACCGTCTCCAACAGTCCCCCCCCTCTGCTCAGCCGGGCTCTGTCGATGCCGTCAACGCAGCCGCCGCAGCAGCTGAATTGAGGGCGACAGACGCCTCACCCCTGTTGCAGCTCCCCTCAGTGTGGTGGTCCCAGTCACTCAAACGCACGATTGAGCAACAGACAGGGGTGAGAGTCCAAGTCTCTCCCGACCCTGTCGGGCCCCCAGCTTCCCAAACGAGAAATGTGCGGGGTCTCAGTCAGGGCTTTTCAGAGGGATGGGGTCATAGGGAGGGCTTTTTCAAGGGTAGTAAGGGCTCTTCAAAGGGCCCTATTCTGACGGCCATCAAGGATGAGAAGTCCTTTTCCTACCGCTTCTCCCGAACCACCCAGTTGCGGTTTTTGGGATCTCAAACCCAAGTCGAGGCCGCCCGCGCCCTCCTGGACGAATTGTGTGAGGCCAACCAGGAAAGGGGGTACACCGTTGTCGGAGTTGCCTCGGGACGGTTTCAGGAAGTGGAAAAGAAGTGCGCGGAAATGGGGGTGCAGATGGAAATGGATGGGGACCCTTTCCTGCTGCCCAATCTGATCAAAACAAAGCAGCCGGCAGAGAATTTTTGTGATGTGGCGATCGTTGGGGAGAGGGAGAAGAGAATGAACGCCGAGGACAGTCTCCGTTTCAAATGCTCTGTGCAAGGGTGCCCGCATGACGGTGTGAACGTTTTCCCTCTTCCCAAGGAAGCGATCACTCCAGAAAGGGGGGAAGCAGCTTTGTTCGAGAAGCTCAGAGGGGCAGTGGCAGAGGGTGTGAGAGTCGAGATCGGCAGTGGTTCCTCTTTGGTGTCTGAAGTCGGGGAGGTGGCCGCGACTCAGATTCAGGAACTTCGTGTGTCTGGTGGTTGGAAAGCGCGTTTTGCTGCCGAGCAGGCTATCCGTTCCCTCCTTGCAGCCGAATGGAAAGGGGAAGAAGGGGGGGCGCAGACAAATCCTGTAGGCTCCTCAGGTGTTCCCCCAAAGCACGGAGAGACCGTGCCCAATGGTCATTCATCTGTGCCTGAAGCCTCCAAACCGCCAGAAAGCATCGGCCAACAGGGAAGTGGCTCAGCGGAAGTGGAGGGGGGGAGAGACAAAGCCGAGGTTCCGACTGTCGCTGCCGTCCCTGCCTCCGTCGAGGGAATTGGGGGGGGGGCAGATGGAGATGCAAATCCGGAGAGAGCTGGTGATGGGCAGAGTGCTATCACCCCTGTCAACAGGAATGGATGGGGGGTAGGTGTGTCTGGCTCTCACTATGCCGGAAGCTGTCATGCCGAGCAACCGGCTGTCTCTTCTTCCGCTGCTGCGCGCCCACCCCTAGGCAATTACCGGGCCTTGATCGAAAGGGCTTCCAAGGGGGACTCTGATGCAAAGACGCATCCTCTCCCCTACCATGTATGGAGACACGTTTTGCATAAACACATTCAGTTCAAGACCAGATCCGCACAATATCCTTTTGGAGTCGCCCTCGTTGTGGGTTCCCCGAAACCCTGGTATTTCCTCCCAGAGGAGAAGAGGGTTGTCTTTCTGTACGGAGACAGGGAGAACATCGCAAAGTTCATGGACCTCATCAAGAGCTACGAAGCGGCGCCCATGGTGCAAGTTCGTTTGAGCACCGTTTGGCGTTTGCGCCACCAGGACGCGAAGTTGCGGAAGGAGATGGAGGAAAGGCACTCCGCCGTTCTCTGGGATGATTTCATCTCCCGTTCTGAACTCCCCGGTCCCTGCCACCTTGAGACTGCGAATGTGTTCGTTTTTGGAGACGGAGAGAAAGCCGATTCTCTTCTCGCAGAAGTGCGGAAGCTGGACGACGACTTCTGCAAAGACGTGATTGCAGGCGGGCTGACAAGCCTGTCGATGGACAAGCACCGCTTGCCGGGAGACCGGATGTCTCTGTATCCGAAGTTCGATGGGTTTCACCTTGTGAGTCTGCCCTCTGAAGACGACCACGGGGTTTCGGACATTTTGATTGGGGGAGACTCACACCAGAGAATGGAGGAAGAGAAGAAGTATTTTGCAGAGACGAGCACTAGTGACGGGCAGAACAGGGTAAATATTGTTTGTATTCCCTTTGCCAGCCAGGCAGAGTTGGGGGAGGGGTTGCTTGAAAGGTTGCAGAGAGAGGTGTCAGACCTTTCTGTCTCTCTGGAGGTGGGGGCCGGCTTCCCTGTCCCTCCCGTCTCTCAAGGGGGCGTTTCTGCTATAGGGGAGGGGGAGCGGAGGGGATCCGAGTCGGTGCGTTGTGTTGAGGTGCGCATTGTGGGAAAGAGGGAACTTCGGTTTGAAGCAGAGGAGCGCATTCGCGCGTTCCTCTCTTCCCCCCCTCCCGATTTCCCTTCCGGGTCGTGGGGCGTCGCTGCCGTGAAGACGGAGAAGCGGACCCATCCCCTGCCTCTCAGTGTGTGGAGGCACTTGTGTTTCGAGTATATCCTGCAGCGGCATCGATTTTGCGACGTGGAGCTGCAGACACTCTACACGAATCAAAGGTTGGACAATCTGCCAGAGCAGCAGAGAGTCCTGACGTTGAAGGGCACGAAGGCAAACGTTGAGAAGGCGATGGGGCGCATCCGGGAGTACGAGAGAGCAGAAGGGGTTGAAGTGAGTTTGCTGACCGTTGGCCGGTTGAGGTTCTCAAAGGGCTCCTTGAAAAAGGAGTTGGAAAAACGAAACTCCTGCAAGTTACAGGATGATTTCTTCTCCCGGACTAAGTTGCCATCTCATCTCGAGTCAGCGAATGTGTACGCCTTTGGTGAGGATGAGCATGTCCGTTCTGCGTTGAAAGCGTTGAAGAGCCTTGATGCAGAATATTCTGGAAAGGTCATGGGTGAGGGCCTCACGTGCGTCTCAGAGCAGGGGAATGATGTTCCCTTATCGAGAATTTCCTCGCGTCCGCATCGAGAGGGTCATCTTGTCATGTGCCTGCCTCCTTCACGTCGAGAAGATCCGCACAGAGACATTCTAATCGTTGGCACTCTGCAACAGAGAAGACAGGTGGAGGAGATGTATTTTATGGAAGAGAATAGCAAGGAGAGGGTAAATATTGTCTGCATTCCCTCTGATAGGCAAAAGGAGCTCGGGGGGAAGTTGCTTGAGAGGTTGAAGAGAGAGGTGTCAGGACTTTCTGTCTCCCTGGAGGTGGGGGACGGCCTCCCTGTCCCTCCCGTCTCTCAAGGGGACTCTGCTGTCTCTGTCTCTGAGGGGGGTAAGGGAGGGGGGTACGACGGAGGGTACGGGTTGGTGCGTTGTTTGGAGGTGCGGATTGCGGGAGAGAGGATTCCCCGTTTTGAAGCAGAGGAGCGCATCCGCACGTTCCTCTCTTTTGAGGCCGGTAGAACAGAGAGTGCAGACGCTCAGCTGCGGCCGTCTCCTTCTGAGTCCACGTCACAGGACGCGGCTGTGTCCCAGATTTCTCTTGAAGCTCAGAGGGCGGGCCCTTCAAGTGTTCGTGGGGAGGCCAACACGCCCCCTCTGTCCCTTCCTGTGTGGAGGCATCTTCTGTTTGACTTTGCGGTGCCGAGAAAGGAATTGTTGGGCGCGAGTGTCTGGTCACCCGCGGGCGCCACTCACCGCTTTCCAGAGAAGAAGAGAATCATCACTTTGAACGGGACAATGGCGGACGTTGAGAATGCAATGCAGCGCATTCGAGACTTCGAAAGGGTGGAGGGGTTGACGGTGAACTTGGCCACCGTCACTCGCCTCAAGTTCCGGCAGTGTGAGTGGTTGCACGAGTTGGAAGCGAAGCATTCGTCAGGCCTCTCGGACGACTTTACTGGGTGGTCCGGAGTGCCATTCCATCTCGAGTCTGCGAATATGTATGCCTTCGGAGAAGAAAGTTCCTCTCGTTCTCTGCTCGAAGAGGTGAGGGGGATTGATGCAGAGTTTTGCCGCAAGATCTTCACAGAGGGGTTGACATGCCTCACAGTGAACGAAGTTTTCAGAAACAGGGTTTCCTCGCGTCCGCAGGCAGACGGGCGCCTTGTGATTGGCCTGCCGGATGATGTCGAGGGGTCGGATGGAGGCCGGCGTGTTCTCGTTCTCGGTGGTGCGTTGCAGAGAAAACACGAGGAGCTTTGTTTCTGCAAAGGGGTTCGATTCCGACAAAAGAAGCCTGGGGTGAATATTGTTTTCATTCCTCCTGCCAGCCAGGCAGAGTTGGGGGGGGAGTTGCTTGAGAAGTTAGAGAGAGAGGTGTCAGACCTTTCTGTCTCCCTGGAGGTGGGGGACGGCCTCCCTGTCCCTCCCGTCTCTCAAGGGGACTCTGCTGTCTCTGTCTCTGAAGGGGGTAAGGGAGGGGGGTACGACGGAGGTTACGGGCCGGTCCGTTGTTTGGAGGTGCGGATTGCGGGAGAGACGGAACCTCGTTTTGAAGCAGAGGAGCGCATTCGCTCTTTCCTCTCTTCCCCCCCTCCCGATTTCCCTACCGTGTCGCAGGCCGCCCCCATCGCCCCTGCAGCATCTGCAGCCTGTCCCTCCTCGTCCACTCCGAAGGAAGTCATCCATCCAGCATCTGGGGCGGCATTGAGGGGTGATGCCGCTGCTTCCGTTGCGGATTCAGGGGAGGAAGTGAAGGAAAAGCAGTCTCTGTCCGCAGAGGGGCTGTGTGGGGAGTCTGAAGTGAGGCAGGAGGATGAAGAGGGGGAGGTTGGCAGAGACGAGCGGGGACACGCTCAGCCGCGACCCGCTTCTTCTTTGCCAAACCTGCAGAATCCGGTTGTGGCCGAGACTGCTGTCGAGCCTCAACCGTTGTCCCAACCCGGAGACTCTTCAAGCGTACATGGGGAGGCCAGGACACCCACTTTGTCCCTTCATGTGTGGAGACATCTTGTGTTTGACTTTGCGATGCCAAGAACTGGGGGTGCGAAGATGTTGTTGGGCGCCCGTATCTGGCTGCCGGGCAACACTAATCTTCAATTCGCTACAGAGAGCAAGAGATATGCCACACTGAAAGGGACGAGGGTAGACATTGAGAGGGCGATGGCGCACATTCGAGAACTGGAAAGTAGGGAGGGAGTGAAAGTCAACGTGGCTACTCTCACTCGTCTCAAGTTCCGGCAGTGCGAGTGGTTGCACGAGTTGGAAAAGAAACATGCTTGTCTTGTGCACGAGGATTGGCTGTCGTGGTCTGACCTTCCATTCCATCTCGAGACTGCAAATTTGCACGCGTTTGGAGAGAGAGATTCTGGACGGGCTCTACTTGAAGAGGTGAAGGAGATTGACGCAGAGTTTTCTCGAAAAGTCATGAGTGATGGCTTGACGTGCCTCTCGCTGGACGCAATTCCCTTCTTGAATAGACTCTCCGCGCGTGCACAGGCAGACGGGCGCCTTGTAATCGCCCTTCCGGATGACATCAAGGGTTCGAATGAGAGCAGGAGGGTTTTGCTTCTTGGTAGTGCCTTGCAGAGAAAGCACGAGGAGATGTGCCTTTCTGATCCGAGGCGATGTCGACAGAAGGAGCTGGGGGTGAACGTTGTCTGCGTTCCCTCTGCCAAGCAGTCGGAGCTGGGTGAAGAGCTGCTTGAGAAGTTGCAGAGAGAGGTGTCAGGTCTTTCTGTCTCTCTAGAGGTGGGGGATGGCCTCCATGTCCATCCGGTCTCTGAAGGGGACGCTTCTCTGTCGACCGAATGGGTTGGGGGGGGGGAATCGGGATCGGTCCGTTGTTTGGAGGTGCGGATTACGGGAGAGAGGGGTCCCCGTTTTGAAGCAGAAGAGCGCATCCGCTCGTTCCTGTTGCCCCCCCCTGCTTCCAAAGTGCGTCCGTCTGCGTCTGTGTCCGATCCGTCTCCTCTCCCTCAGGAGGAAAGGGGGGCTGCTTCCAGCATCTCCAGTCGGCATGCGGTTTCCGAACGAACAGAGGTGCGTACTCACCCCCTTCCTCTTCAGGTGTTTCGGTTTCTGCATTTCAATTTTTCTTTCGCTCGTCAATTGTTGATAGGGGACGAGGGCTTTCAGCCCGACGCGTCACATCTGGAGATTCTCACTGAGACGAGAGAGAGAATCGTGAGGTTGAAGGGCACGAAGGCACACGTTGAGAAGGCGATGGAGCGCATCCGTGAGTGCGAGAGGGCGCAAGGGGTGCAAGTGAGTTTGACAATGCTCGCCTTTCTGAAATTCTCGAGGGCCGCCTTGACAGTGGAATTACAAAGCAGACACTCTTGTCAGCTTGAGAATGATTTCGATTCTCGACGTGGCTTGCCGTGTCACCTTGAGTCGGCCCACTTGTACGCTTTCGGAGAGGACGAGAAGGCGCGTGCAGCGCTTGAAGAGGTGAAGAGTCTTGATGAAGAGTGCTGTCGAAAGGTCATCACAAAGGGCCTTACGTGGCTATCTATGGGAAAAGATCGTGTGCCAAAATACAGAATCTCTCCACACCCGAGGAAACTGCGACGTGATTGCTTTGTCATGAGCCTGCCACCTTCGCATGAAAATGATACAGACAGAGACGTCGTCATTGTCGGAGATGTACACCAGAGACGGCGAGAGGAGGGGGAGTACTTTGCAGGAACGGGGACCAAGAAAAGCGTCAACGCTGTTTGCATTCCCTTTGCCAAGCAAACAGAGTTGGGGGAGGAGTTGCTTGAGAGGTTGCAGAGAGAGGTGTCAGAACTTTCTGTCTCCCTGGAGGTGGGGGACGGCCTCCCTGTCCCTCCCGTCTCTCAAGGGGACTCTGCTGTCTCTGTCTCTGAAGGGGGTAAGGGAGGGGGGTACGACGGAGGTTACGGGCCGGTCCGTTGTTTGGAGGTGCGGATTGCCGGAGAGACGGAACCTCGTTTTGAAGCAGAGGAGCGCATTCGCTCTTTCCTCTCTTCCCCCCCTCCCGATTTCCCTACCGTGTCGCAGGCCGCCCCCATCGCCCCTGCAGCATCTGCAGCCTGTTCCTCCTCGTCCACTCCGAAGGAAGTCATCCATCCAGCATCTGGGGCGGCATTGAGGGGTGATGCCGCTGCTTCCGTTGCGGATTCGGGGGAGGAAGTGAAGGGCAAGCAGTCTCCGTCCGCAGAGGGTGTGTGTGGGGAGTCTGAAGCGAGGCAGGAGGAGGAAGAGGGAGAGGTTGGCAGAGACGAGGGGGCACATGCTCAGCCGCAGCCATCTGTGTCTGTCTCTATCTGCAGCCAGCCCTCCGTGTGTCGAGAGGAGGGGCATCATTCTTCTTTAAGGGCTAAAGGCGAGAGAGGGGGACCTCCGGACGCTGTGTCCCATGATGTGACGCCCCTCTCAAGTGCACACCTGAGTGCCTCAGAGGGGATAGTCACTCCCTCTGTGGGTGTGACGCCGTCTGTTGTTGTTCCTGGGGGGTCAGAGTCGGTGAGGGGGGAGAGGGTAGCACAGTCCTCTTCTTCAAGCGTCTCTCGCGATTTGTCTTCTCGGAAAACGGAGCAACAGACTGACCCCCTGCCTCTGCATGTGTGGAGGTTTTTGCTGCACAATTTCATTTTCTTGAGAAAGTGGGGACAGGGAAAGAGACCGCTTTTTGAGGGAGTCGAGGTGGAAGTCCCGAAAAAAGAAGATCAGGTGAATCTGCCCAAGAGGGAGTGCGTTGCAACGCTGAAGGGGACAAGGGAAAACATCGAGAAGGCGATGGAGCGCATAAAAGAGTACGAGAAGGCGGAGGGGGTGCGGATCCATCTAGCGACCTACACGATGCTTGTTCGTTGTGGGGCTGAAATGAAGGCAGAGTTGCTGAGAAAGCATAAGGTCTTGGACATGCAAGGCAACTTCCGAACACGCTCGGACACCTGGCTCCCTGCTCACCTAGAGCAGACAGCGTTCTGGGCTTTTGGCGAGAGGGAGCGGGTCCGGTCTCTAGAGGAAGAGATGAAGCGGATGGACGCTGACCTTGTCGGCAAGATGGTGTTAGAGGGGTTTTCTTGGTTGAGAGTCGCAGAAGCAGCGGTAAACCTTATAGTCAGTAAGCTGCCTTCAAAGCGCCTATCTGAAGGCGTCATGTGCTTTCCGTTGCCTGGAGGCGAGACTCGAGACGTCTTGGTGGTCGGTTTCCCCCCGCATAGGCGTCAGACGGAGGCAAGGTGGATTTCAGCGAGACACAATGCCGAGCAGGGAAAGAATATCATTCAGATTCCTTTTTTGAAGCAGGCAGAGTTCGGGAAGGGCATTTTTGATGAGTTGAAGAGACGGGTGTCTCATCTGTCTGTCTCTGTCATTGTGGGCAAAGGCCTTGCTGTTCATGCGGACCCTCAAAGCCTCGAGGGCGATGAGGGGGACACAGAGGCTGAGACCCACTGTATTCCTCTTGAGGTGCGCATTAGTGGAGACCTCGAGCCGAGATTCGAAGCAGAAAATCTGATCCGCAGCTTCCTCGGTCCCGTCTCCTTTTCCTCCGTTGCCGTTGCGGCCGCAGCGGTTTTGAGCGGCGCTGCTTCGTCTTCAGGTGCAGACGGAGCAGGAGGGAAGGAGGCAGAGGGAGACGAGATTCATCCCGGTCCTCTCGAGAACTCCGTGAGAGGGAGCTCAGGCTCAGACGCTGCCTTCGAGAGCGCCTCTGACGGTTTCTTCAGTGCCACGAGTGTCCTGGAAGAAGAGGAGAAACGCTCTGGCCACAGCTCCCGGAAGCTGTCGGGGGTCAGGGAGGAGATCCCACAGCAGATTGGAAACGTCTCTCAGGTCTCTGTCTCTGTTGACAACAAAGAGAAGGAGGGAGGGGAGAGGAAGTCAGAGCAGAGGGAAGTGGTGGAGCAGCCTCGGCAGCTCGAGGGTATCGGGCTTGCTGGTGAGAGCGGAGGAGTGGAGGGGGAGGACAGTCTTGGTCCTTCTGGCCCGACTGAGCCCTCCCAGACTCTCCTCTCAACGAAAGACACCTCTCCCGAACCCCGAAAGAAGAACGCCGAAATGCTTCGAACCATCCACCCGCAGCTCCGTCGCTTTCTTGAAAACGAAAAGTCACGCAAAGCCCTGGAAGACCAGACAGGCGCCAGTCTACAGGTGTGCCCGGATGACAGCGTGGTCATCAAGCCCAAGAGTTTAGACTCTCCTGTTGGTGCTGTGAACGCCGCCGCAAATCTCTTGGAGGAGATGGAGAGAATCCCCCATCTTGTTCTCTACCATCCTCTTGCCCAGAGTTTGCAGGAGACTCTGCGCACCTCTTGCTCCCTGACTGCTTCCAAGGTTCCCTCACAAGAACACTTCCGTCTGAGCCACACCATCGTGCGCGCTTACTGGCCGATTGCCGAGGCCAGGGCAGCCCTTGCCGATTTGCACTCCAAGGCTGTGGAAACTGAGAAGATGAGGAATGAGGGTGTGACGGTGGTCACGGTCTGCCCGGGTGTCTGGGCGAGTAACGATGGCGAGGGTTTGTTGAAGAAACTCCTCGAGGAGGGCAAACTAGAAGGTCATTTGGAAAGAAGCCAGTTGGTGAGCGTGAAGGGAAGCAGCCAGAAGGAGATTGGGTGGGAGTTGATGTTCTCAGGACAGACGGATGACAGGGCAAGGGCAGAGGAGCGTCTCCGCTTTAAGTTTGGGGCCAGTGGTTGCCCCTGGGAGGGGTTCAATGCGTTTCCCTTACCTCTGTCTGCATCATCCCCTTCCGCCCATAGTTCCTCAGAGATAGAGGCGATGTTGCAGGGTGAGCTTGAAAAGCTTCGGGCGGAAGCGGGGGCGGTTGACGTTTCGTTCGAAGTGGCAGGGGCGTGCCTGTCCTCCCTCCTCCCTGACTCCGAAGAGAGCGGTCAGGGTCTCGAGGTCAGAATTCGGGGGAACTTCAAGCCGCGTTTTGCGGCAGAGAAACGATTCCGTCAGCTGTTCTTCCCCGACAGTCCCACGGAAGACAAGAAGGAAGACGAGAGTGTGCACGGCAGTGCGGGTGCTGCAGCTGCAGCAGACGGTACAGAGGAGACAGAGCCGCGGTCTCCGTCACTGGAGCACCCTTCTCCGCTCCTAGAGCCAGTGGAGCCGTTTGAGAATGAGATGGTGTGGGGGGGCTCTCATTTCCGTCGAAGTGAGCTGGAGTTGCAGCAGCAGATTGAGTCTTTGCCTGAAGACTGTGAGAGCAGGACAGTCAGGGTCACTCTTGGAGTTGTGAGGAGACTGCTGCGGGCAGATGGGTGGATGATCAGGAATTTGAGCTTGAGAAGTCGTGCACAGGTTTTTGTGGGGAAGAAAGTGGTTCAGGACTTTCGTCTGAGTAGATCTGAGGTTGAGTTGAATGAGGTGCACATGGAGATGCTCCTGTCTGGCAGGCCTGATCAGATCACGAATGCAGTCGGTCGTCTTGATGAAGTCATTCAGAGAGACTCTGCCGCATGTATGGCCGGCATGTCTTTCTTTCGTATGGAGGACATAGAGCTCGGTACGTGGAACAAGCTTGAGAATGTGTTTGAAGAAGTGGAGGAGGAGGCGGGAATTTTCGCCTTGGGGGAGAGACAAAGAGGCCATTCCATTCGTGTAATGATCGGGGGGAAGATTAAAGAACGTATGGTAGGGGAAGAGCGTCTGCGAATTCTTTTGGGAGATGCACGTTTGGAGAGAGGAGAGGAGGCAGGGGAAAGGGGGGACATGACTGTGCTGCCCCTCCAGGGGGTAGACCTGGACATAGTGAGGGACAACATACGGAAGGTCCATGCGATTGGATGCGACGGTCCATTTCGGGATGTGTGGGTGTCGGGAGAAGTGCAGGAGTGGGTGTTGGTGATTCCAGGCACTTTTCAGGCTCGTCAGCAGGCTGAATCAGAAGTGCTCGAGCTTCTCGGGTACGGGGAGGAGCACGAACGCAGGTCTGCTTCCCTCCCCCCCCCACCTCCCGAACGTTCACACGGACTTCCCCCCCCTCCCCCTTCCGAGCGTACATACAGAAGCCTCCCCCCTCCTCCCCCTGAGCGTTCATATGGACCGACCCCGCCCCCCGTTTCCGAGCGATTACGCGGAAGGCCTCCTAGATACCTCCGAGATTTGCCCACCCCTCCTCCCGAGGATTCATATTCATACGGACAGCCTCCCTCTTCCCCCATGGACTCAAGGAGGGGGTCCGAGAGGGGCAGTGCACGGGGACGGGGAGAGATGAGGAGGGTTGGGGAGAAGGGAGATACGTGGAGTCGCATTCTGTCCGTTTCTCCCTCTCTTCGCTTTTGGCTTTTCACCCCTAGCAGTCATTTGGCTTTGTCGTTCATGGACAGACACGGGGCGATCATCCAAGAACTTCCGTCAGAGAACTATGCGACAGGGGTGGAGATGGACTTTCAGGTCCGGGCGGAGGGCAGTGCAGAGAGCGTTGAGAGGGTAACGGAAGAATTGAGACAGATAGAAAGGGAAACGGAAAAGGGGCGCATAACCATCCCTTTGGCCTCATGGCTCCTCTCAGCTGCCGGCAAGATGCTCAATGAGGTCAAGAGCCACGCAGACGTTCTGATCTTCATCTCACTCCGCCGCCCCCCCCCTTCTGCTAACGGTGTTCAGAGAGGGCAGAGTTTGAGGATTTACGGGGAAGAGGGACAGGTGAAGACTGCAGTCCGACTGCTGTTAGGGGCTTCAATCAAACGTCTGGCCTCTCAGGGGTCCTCCATCTTTTTGCTTGATGCAGATACGTTTCAGCATGTGCTCTCACGCGAAATCGATCAGATGGAGGAGGACTATGAGTCGATCCTCGTCTCTCACAAAGAGTGGCATTCACCTTCCCTCGCCGAACTGCTGGGGGAAGCAGAGGGAGAGAAGTCGAAGGACGAGCAGGGGGAGGTGAAGGCTGCCGGTTCTTCGTTGGTTTGTTTGGAAGTGCAGGGAAGCTTCGAGGAGAGGCATGAGATCGAACGGTCCATCATGGGCCTGTGCGGTGCTGCCATTCTGGACTCTGTCACGTGCTTTTATGTTTCTTGTGACGGTGCCCGAATGTTGGAGACCCAGAGAGTTTTCGAAGAATTTGCAGACTCTCTCCCTGAGCCCCCCCCAGGTGTCAAGTTTCGACTTGACAAAGATGCGAAGACACCGAAAGAACTAGCCGATGAAGGCCTCGATCATTCGTCTTGTCGGTTTTGGGTCCGGGGTCCTTCTGCGACTCGTGTGCGTTTGGAGTCAACGATCCGGGATAAGTTAAGGGTTTTGGGGTCCTCCTGCGTGATGATGGACAATCCTTCCTTGTATCCGTGGGGCAATGAGAGGATAGTCGAAAGAGGGGAGAGGGTGAGGGGGGAGTCGTCAGGGAGCCCAACCCCCCGTGGACCCCTCTTCCTTCCTCGGGAGGGACAGCAAGGGGATGAGTCACACAGGGGTGGGGCATCGAGAGGCTATTCTATCCCTTCCACCCTCTCTGCAGACGCACGGCCATGGTATCCTACCAGTGAGGTTCCCGCAGCAGTCGCTGTTGTTCAAACTGGACCCAGGCAGCAGAGACAGCAGGGAAAGCCTTTCCAAGGTCGAAGCAACCTCCCTTATCCGAATGTTCCGCTTCCCACCGTCCCTCCAGGGGAATTCGTTGTCCCCCCTTTCCCCCCGCCCGATCGTATTCCCAAGCTTCCCATCTTCACACACGCTGACAGGATAGTGGAAGCCCTCAAGCAGAAACCCTGTGCGGTGCTAGTCGCAGAGACGGGCTCCGGGAAGTCCACCGGGGTGCCTCAGATTCTTGCCCGAGAGCTTCAAAACTTTCCCGGACACATCATCTGCACACAGCCCCGACGGGTGGCTGCCGCTACCTTGGCCTCGTACGTGTCGATTCAGTGGAAGACGGTGCATCGGGGGAATGATGGGGACATCGGTGTGTACGTCCGTGCGGGTGCAGAAGAGATGGCGGGGGGGCAGCAGCATGTGGGGCGTCGTGTGACGTTCATGACGGACGGGAAGCTTCAAGAGATTTTGCGTCAGGATCCAGAGTTGAGCCATTGGCCTGATGGGAAGGGGGTGTCGGTGCTGATTGCAGATGACGCACATGAAAGGAAAACAGACACCGACGTCATCCTCGGCTTTGCAAAGAGAATCATGACAGCGCGTGAAGACTTCAGACGTCAGTCGGGAAAGGGGCTCAGAGACAGAGAGACTGCATGATTGGCAGAGGGAAAAACAAGAGGTGTGACGGATTGGTATGAACTTTTGTGTTTCTCCTTTTGAAGCGTGTATGAACAAGAGAGTGATTGTCTGCTCCTTCTGTGTTTTGTGAAGGTAGATGAAACTGTACTTGAACGTTTTTTGTTGTCTTCTCTGGTTTGCAGTGGTGGTGGCCTCTGCCACGATTGACCCAACAAAATTTGGGGATTTTTTCGATTGGGGTCGTTGCGAGAAGGTGCAAATTCCCGGGAGACTCTTTGAGGTCACCACACACTTTGTGCCCCCCCCTCCCCCTGTGGGAGCATTCCCGATGGGGACAGGGGGGGAGGGAAAGACGCTCACGATGGGTGAAGAGGAGGGAGACAGGGAAAAGGATGTGCCTCCCGTGGATGTGAATCACTTAGTGAACGTGAGTTTGGTTGCATGAATGCTTTTTTGTGGCGGAAGATGCCTTGTGTCTCCTTTCTTTTGGTTATGAATGTCCGTGCGAGTTTGATTTCGAGGCATCCCTCATGTGTAGTCTTGATTCCCCTCGCCGTCGAGATTGTGCGCGGGTTCCCTTCCAACTGTTGTGTGCTGCTAGTGCACGCATGGGTGCTGACTTGTCCAACTTGCTTTCTGGGTCCTTTTTCTTTCCGTGCGCAGGTCCTGATGCAGTCCGTCCAAGAGATGGGAGGGGGGCACACTCTGGTGTTTCTCCCGGGGTTTGGGGAAATCTCGGAGTGCATGAACGAGTTCGAAAAAAGACGGAAGGCCCCGGGCGCTCTCAGGCTGCCAGCACGGCAGGAGTTGAAGTCTGTGCAGCTGTACGGGTCTCAGCCTCTGGAGGAGCAGAGGAGCGTGTTCCATATGGCAGAGAGGGCAGGTGGGTGGCAGCGTCTGGTGATCTTCTCGACTAACGTGGCAGAGACCTCTGTGACGGTGCCCGGTATCCGTCTGGTGTTGGACTCTGGGAGAGAGAAGGAGAAGCACTTCGACGAGAGAAGAAGAACGCATACCATGAGATTGAGGTCAGTAGACTACGCAGAGGGGATGCAGGAAGGAAAGGGAGGGCAAAGAAGAAAGAAAGTTTGGAGGATACGAATTCAGGAAGGAAATGTGTCTTGTGCTTCATCATTGTCTCCGCCTATCTTCCTTCAATTTTCGCTTCTCTTTCTGTCATGAGACGAGCCTCTGAAAGACGAATCATCATACAGGTGTTCGGCCATTGAAAGGAACTCGGAAGGAAGATGGCTAAAGATGGCTTTTTTTCCTCATTTATCCCTCTCACACAGACTCTCCCTCCAGGTGTTTATGTGAATGTATGTGTGCACATGTAGATATACGTATGCTCGGTAAGTCTGCCTCCTTCTGTCTATCTGCAGATTCATCTCAAGGGCGTCGGCAAAGCAGAGGAAGGGGCGAGCAGGTCGGACAGAGGACGGCCGTTGCATCCGGCTGTACAGCCAAGAGGACATCTGGAGGGAAGAGGTCGAACCGGAAATTCTTCGGGACTCTGTCGACAGGGTGGTGCTGCAGGTGGGTGCATGCATGCATGCAGCAGTCTGCGTCTAGCTGCTTGTGCCGCTTCCTGGGTGGGTTTTGTCCCTTGTTTCACTACAAAAGAGCAGGGTGCATTGTTGCAGATAAGCGAGCTGCTTGTTGTTCATAAATTTGTGCCGTCTTGTTGTCAGTCTTGCTTCCCGTCTTTGCTTCACTCGGTCGCTTGCTTGCTTGTTTTTTCGTGCAGGTGCTGTTTCACCGTCTGTCTCCGGAGACTTTTCCGTTCATCGATTCTCCCGGAGAGGAGCGGATCGCCTCAAGCATGAAGATGCTGAGACGACTCGGCTGTCTCCAGCCTCTGAGCAACCCTCCCACTGAGGAAGGGGCGTTGACAGAGGAGGTGACTGAAAAGGGAAGATGTGTGTCGTCCCTCGACCTCGACCCTGCAGCTGCCGTTTTCGTCCTTCAGTGCATTCGCATGGGCGGCCGTGAGTGGCTGCAGACGGCGTGTGAGATGGCGGTTCTGCTCTCTTCGATTGACCGTCTCTTTCAGTGGGGGGTCCCTCTCAGCCAAGCTCTGGTGTTTGATAAGGGGGCGGTGTTTGCCGTGGATGAGGGCAAGAAGAGAGCGCAGGCGGCACAGAGCGGTGGAGGTGGAGACGAGGGTGGGTCAACGCGGTCGCCCACTCTTGCAGAGGAGTGCTGGATGGATCTGGCACTTGAGCACCGAAGTGATCTCACTCTGAGTCTGTCAATCTACAGGCAGTGGAGACGGGCTGGTTTTTCCCTTGAACTCCCTCCAGCCGCACAGCAGCAGGAGGGTAGAGGGGAAACAGATTCTTCGTCCTCTCGCCCCTCTTCCGGTTTGGTCAATCTGGTGTGCAGGGGGTGTGGGGACAGGGTGGACAAGATGAAAGGGTGCTGGAAGTGCAAACAGGAATTTGCAAGCAAGAAGGGGTTGAATGTGAAAGCACTGAGGGGTGTGGAGGCATCTTCCTCCGAGTTGATCTCTCAAATCACACGGAGTTCCTTCCTATCTGTGATAGCAGACAAGAACTCCACGCCTCCCCACGCACACCTTTCTCCGAATCGTTGGAAGGACGTGGAGGAAATGTTTGGGCGAGCGCTTCTACTCCCGTTTTCCGACAGGATCGCGGAAGTGATCTGCCCTGCGTGGCCTGATACGGGTGTGCGGATCTACGGAGCTCCTATCGACGATGAAGGGTCGAGATCGGCTCCCTTGATGGGATTTTTGGAGAAGCTCTCGGCATGGACGCGGTTTGTCCGAACGAGGAATGCCGAGCTGTCCTCTTTAGGTTTCGAGGAATGTGGGGCAGGTGTGTTCATGTCCTTCGACCGTTTCATGACTCCTGGTGGAAGACGGATTCTGGGGGTCTCCCACCCTCTTGCGGTTTCCTGGATGAGAGACGAGCTTCCTCCTGCAGAGATGGAGAGTCTAAGTCTCCTCAACAGCGTGGAAGTGATGAGAAGGGAGGGATGTGGACAGTACCTGCGAGGGATTTTTGATCCACAATACAGGTGGGGGGCGAAGGGCGGTAGGGGGGGGAGAGCGGAAGCTGTGCGACACTTGATGTGCTCAGTGCCCTTGATCCCCCCTCCAGACTCTCTCAGAGGCCTGTCCGACATGGTGACCAGGGTGTGGGACGGCGCGCGTTCCCGTGGGAGTGTGTGGGCTCCCCACAGTGTTGCTGAGGGAGCACGTGCGTGGGTGGCTGCGATGGAGGAGGGGGCTTTGCGAGAAGAGACGGAGGAGAAGCACATGAAGATTGCGATGGACTGGGGGGCGGTTCCTATCCAGGCGAAAGTCGGGCATGGAATCAGTCTTATGTCTCTAGCTCGGTCAGTCTCCCAGGGGGGCAGGGAGGGAGAGCGGTTATCGTTCGGAAAAAGCTCTGGATCATGCCCTACAGTTCGAGCTTGTGACTGCAATTTCCTTACACTTTGGCTTTCATTGCAATCCCGTTTGTGAGTCTACTGCCCTCTTCGATCCCTTGTGCCTTTTTCTTTCTTGATTTCTACCTCTCCCTCTGATTGGTCTTCACTGTGCTGTCTCTTGCTGTCCGCGTCTGGAATGTGAAGAACATGTTTGAAAAAAGAAATTCTCTTCTCCACTGCCCCTTTCCCCCCCTCCTGTGCGTCATGCAGTCTCGAGGAGACCAGCAGGAACACGTTGCAGCCCAAAGCAGGAGGACAAAAAGCCCGGCTCGATCCGGCACTTCACATAGAAGCCCAGTCGGACGAGGAGAGACGGGTAGGCAACACCGTCATTCTCACATTCACAGCAGACCCAAAGTGGCAGCACGCCTACGGTGCGGTCCCGAAGGAGCAGGACGTGATGGCGATCCTTGCCAATTGGAAGTTGGACAGAAAGGACATCCTCAGGGAGATCCGACCCGTCTTCCGAGACCGGACAGTGTATCTCCGTCACGGGCCTGCCATCACATGGGAGGTGATGCAGATGTCCACAAGGCCTCTCTTCCCGCAAAGGGATGCAGAAACCCAGCCAGAGCAAGGGGAAGGCGAAACAGCGGGATCCGGCGAACCAGATCTCAAGAAGGATTCGGAGAAGGACAAAGACAGTGATTCGTATTCGGGGGATGATGAGAGGGCAAAAGAAAGAGGAGAATCGAAAATTGAAGAAGGAGAAAGAGGCGGTTCTGCTTCTGCTTCTGCTTCCTCCGGTCATCGTCCCACTCCGCCCCCCTCCCGTCCCCCCTCATCAGGTCGAGAGTCCGACGAGTGGAGACGCAGGCTTGAGAGGGATGGAGAGATCGTTGTGAGGGGAATCTTGTGGGACGCTGCGCTCGAGCAGCCTAACTCGGTGACTCTGCAGAGTTTCGACGGGACCCTCTGGTGGGTTCTCGACTACTCCGAGAGACCCCAAAACCTTGCCCTCCCCCCGCCCATTGCCCCCTACAGCGAAGAACATGCCCGAGAGAGTCCCGAGGCCGAAGGCCATCGAGTCACGCGCGCGATCTACGTGCGCTCAGTTGTCGGCCTGCTGGACCGATACGCACGGCAGGAGGCCGCGGAAATGTCGGGGGGCAGGAGGAATCGGTCGGCAGCGGTTGCCGTTGCGCAATCGGTTCCGGTGGGCCCGGCCAAAGAGGAGGGAGGGGGGGACTGGGAGAATGATGAGGGGAGAGAGGGAGAAGGAGAAGTGCCAAGAGCTTCGAGAGTAAAGATCGAGGACATGGACACTCGGTGCGGCTATGCGGAAGGAAATTCAGGGTGGTACCTTGCGCACCGCCACCTGAAGCGTCTTCGCAGCAGATTCCGTCAAGCAACGGAGTGGACGGGATCGGAGACAACTCACATGAATGAGTTCCCAACTGCTCGAGGAGCCATGGGAGCAAAGTGCGCATGGGCAGTTGAATTTCATACCTGTGAGGATGCGCAGGTATTGTGTGATGCCATCCCGCAAAGAGAGGGTGCCGCAAGAGAAAGAGTGGCGATATCTGGTTTGGGCGTTGTGCCTCGTGCGAGTTTCCCGACTTGGGAGAGGGATCTCGACAAGGAGAGTTTCTTCTTCGTCGTACCGAAGAAATTTGAGCACGTGGTCAAATTTGAGCTTGTACAGGAACCGGAAGAGGACCATGAGCACCGACCTTACCTGAACGTAGAGAGACTGGAAGATGAGATCTTCACGAGGGCAAACCCGGCCCGAAAGAAGAAAAAGGAAGAAGAAAAAATCACACTCCAGAAACTGCCCCACATGATTTTCCGGTCTGTCGTTCCTTCTGGATCGTGACTTGGCGTGATGCATGCTTTGGTGCTCTCTCTCTGCTCGAATTGAGGAGGGGAAGGGGGGCGACACAAGAGACCTGTATTGCACACGGATGTAGCATTCCTTTCTTTCCTTTTGCTTTCCTTCTTTCCTTTTTCTCGTCTTTCTCTCAGATTGCTGATCGTCCTTTCTATGAGCTTTTGTTCCGGTTTGAGTGAATTGAAATCGGAGTGCCTGCAGAATTCGGTGACGGTCAGTTTGTCTTCTGTCCACTTTATCAATCAGGGTTCCTTTCTCTCTCCTTCTGTTGGTTCGTATCTCTGCAGGGGGCACAAGGCTTCTGCGGAGATTTCCGCCCGTCTCTTCATTTCCTTTGCCCAATCGTTCGCGAAGGACTCTCGCATCCAAGTCGCGTCGGAGGAGCCGGACTGGTGTGCTTGGGAAGGGGCGGTGGAGGACGGGGTCTCGGTTGCCCTGCAGCAGCTCCGCTCCTTCTGGCCTGCTATTCGCATCTCGACCAAAGTACGGCCTCGAGATTGGAGGCCAGAAACCGGGGCGGTTTGCAAGGTCGTTCTTTCCGAGAAGCGGGGGCAGTCAGTGGTGGAGGCTATGGCCAGGGCTCGGGAAATTCTCCTCCCCTCCCAACTGGACTTCATCAGTGATGATGATGAAGACCTCCCAAAGCTGCGTCTCGTCAAAGCATGGTTTGAGAGCGAAAATCAACACCCCCAAGTTCTCAGAGCGAAAGAAAATGGTGCACATTTCAAATGGGGCACTGCGAGAGGCCGTGGGGGAACTGGAGGGACGGAGGAATTGTGTTGGCTGAGGATTTACGGTCGGCCCTCGGATCGGTCGGCATTCCTGTTGACCCTCCAAGCCTCCTACCTCCTTTTCCTCCGTCGTTTCGGTTTCCGCCGTCTTACTCCGCGTGAGTTCTGCCGGCTGTCCTGGGGACAGATTGGGCGGAAGGTGTTCGAGGACGTTCGGAGAGAGGTGCGAGGAATGGGGAACATTGATCTGAACCCTTCCCACCAGACTCTAGAGTTCATCTGGAAGCCTGAGGGTGTGGAGGGGTGGGAGGTGGGGGCCTCCCTGGACGCGTCCAACCCGATGACACAGCAAGCAATGCGGGAAGAGGAAACGGACCGCAACAAGCTGGCTGTTCACGCTGGTGTCAGAAAAATTCTCGACGCTTTGAGTGTGGGGGATGATCCGAGGAGGGTCGAAGAGAGTGTTCCTTTGAGGGAGTGCGTGTTCTGTCACCGGATTGGATCAGAGGAGCGGGACGCAGAGAACTCTCCGAAAGCTGACCATTCAGTTAGTCTGAGTTTCTTCTGGCTGTGCGGTCATTCCTACTGTACTGAGTGCCTTCGCATTCACTCTCTGTCTGTTTCCAAACGGCTCCAGAGAGAAGCGGAGGTCTGGAGTCGGACAGGAAGGGTGATAGACAAAAACGGAATGGAGGAGGCAAGGGAGGCCTCTCGACCCGTCTCGTGTTTGCTCCCTGTAGGAGCTTCTTACGGGAGAATGCACGAGCCTGGCCTCCAGGTTTCTTCCTCGATGGACGGCCGACTGATGACCTGTCCCGAGTGTGGGACTGCGATTGGCCTTCCTGATATCTACAAGGCCATTGGGAGCGCGGTCTTGGGGGAGAACTCGGACATGAAGACGCTCTGCATGGTCGGTCGGTTGACTTGGTCAGACTGAGAGAGAGAGAGATCACTGCAGGAAGAAGCCATGAGGAGAAGGAAATGAAGAGAAAGAAAGACGCTGATTGGATAGAGAGAAGGTGATGCAAGAAGGGGGAGGAGGGGAGGGGGAAAAAGAAATGAGGAAAAAAGAGAGGGGGGAGGGGAGATGAAGGAAGAGCAATTTCACGAAGGCTGTCCCCATGAATGCGTTACTTCAACTCATTTGGATATTCTCTTCCCTGTGCTCTCCCTCTGCCTGTCTCTTTCTCTCCCTCCTTTCTGCCTGCTTGCAGCGTGCTGTGCGGCGTGCCCTGATCGAGGACCCCTCCCTCGGTCAGCTGGACGTTGCCGTGTGCCCCCACACCGACTGCCTTGCGGTCGTTCTTCCGTCGGAGGGATTCAAGGAGTGCGTCTGTTGCAGACAGCTCGTTTGCGGCAGGTGCATGGCCACCGACGCCCTCCACGGGGGCCGCAGCTGTGAAGAATTCCAGAAGCTCCGTGCCCAACTTTGCGGAACCTGGTCGGGCGATGAGGAGGAGAGCGAGGAAGAGGACGAGGAGGCGGAATCGGATGCGACGAGCAGCGGCTACGGGGGGGGTTCTGATGATTCGGATGTCGACATCGATTCTGACTGGGAGGACCGGGAGGTTCTCAAGCAACGCCGAGTCGATGCCAAAGCGGCATTGTTGAAGAGGCCCAACCAGAGGAGGTCTCCTCGACAGAGACGTGCGCCCCGAATTCCACGCGGGCTCCGACCCGGCCCTGTGGACATCCAGGCAGTGAGAGAAAATCTCCTGCGGGGTCTGGTCACAGCAGCGAAAGCGCAGGTGGAGGTTCAATTCAAACACAACGCGCTGGTGGAGAATCCGTATCTCCAGGACCCTAACAATGAGGGTTTGCGAAAATTCTGGAGGGGTCTCGAGGAGGTCTGGGTTGACAAAAAGCAAAAAGCCGCCCTTGCTGCTTCACGCCCAACATCACGCCCCACATCTTCCTCTTCTTCTTCCTCGAGTGCTGCCGCTCCGGCGATCCCTGCAGAGTCTCTGTCCCTCGCTCAGCTGACTCCCTCGGAGCTTCTGAAGCTCGGGGTGTTCCTCTACCACGGCACAGACGTGCACGGGATCGACTCGATCTTCCAGCAGAACTTCGACACGTCCAGGAGGGGGCAGAAGACGGGGCAGCTCTACGGAGCAGGAGAGTACTTCGCACCCTCCATGCAGACCTGTGTGCAATACGCTAAGGTAAGTGGGAAGGAAGGGACGGGGGCGGGCTTCATTCGCTGCCTGAAGGGTGAACAGACTTTGACTGTTAATGTAATGAGAAACGGGGGCAACGCCTGCAGAGACCTGCTGGGATGGCTTCAGTCCGTCTTCCTTTTCTTTGCTTGTTGGCTGAATGGGCATCGATCCCTCTGTGCTCTCCCTCCCTTCTCTCTTTTCTCGGATGCTTGGGGGGGGTGTTGCACGCATGTATGTATGTGTGTGTATGTGTGTATGTGCAGAACGGGGAACAGCAGATCATGGTATTTGTTCTCAAGGGAGCGCACCTGGAGGAACAGAAGTCTGTAGGCATCGTCGTGCGAAATCCAAAGAACCACGACACCTCCTTCTGCCTCCCTCTGCTGAGGATCTACTACGGGTCCGTCGGTGGGGGAAGCCAAAATGGATGGTCCTTTCCTTCGACAGCCTCTCTCGGCCCTGTGCTGTGTTCATCACCGGTTTCATTGTCTCTCCTGGTGTGCCAGAGAGACCAAAACAAGTTCCATTCGTTAGTTCTCTTGTCTGCATCCCTCACCCCTCCTCTCTCTCCCGCCCTCTCTGTGTGCGAATCTTTCTCTCTCTCCATCCCTCCCTCTGTCTCTCTGTCTCTCTCTCTCTCTCTCTCTCTCTCTCGCTCGATCTCTCTCTCTCTCTGTGTGTGTGTGTGTGTGTGTGTGTGCGTGCGTGCGTGCGTGTGTGCGTTTTTCTGTTTCTCTCTCCGTTTCTTTCTTTCTTTCTTTGTTTGTTTCTCTCTCTCTCTCTCTCTCTCTCTCCCTCTCTCTCTCTGTCTCTCTCTCTCTCTCTCTCTCTCTCTCTGTCTGTCTGTCTCTGTCTCTGTCTCTGTCTCTCTGTGTGAGTGTGTATGTGTGCAGTGCCGACCGCCCCAGCAAGAAGAAGGAGCAGGCGGACAGACGAAGGAGGGAGAGAGAGATGCTTCAGAGGGCCGAGGAGGGAGGGTGGGACCCCAGACAGGGCCCTCCCCGGTGGCTACTTACCAGACTCCGCCAGCAGCCGTCCGGACTCTCTTCGCAGAGTGGCAGGAGGGGAGGAAGAAGGTACAGCCTAGGGGACAGCGGTATCCCCTCGTTCTTTGAACAGAACGGGACGTTCGAAATTCCGGAAGAACTGGTGCCAGCTCTCGAGCGATCGTACAGAAGCTTCAGGAGCAAGGGGGAGCCTGCGTACCACTTTTTTGGGGAACAGGACGAGGGGGAGCTGGACATGCCGCTTCGGGGCTTCCTGTACTTCGACGAGATGGATTTTCAGTCAGTAGACTTACTTCGGCAGAGAGAAAGAGAAAGAGACAGGTGTTTTTATTTTACTTCTTTCTCTATCTTGCTCTGTGACTTTTTGGATGTAGGCGTGTCCCTCTTTCTGTCTCCTTCGTGAAAGAAAGACCGTCTTGAGGCGAAGCTAGGTATGTCCGGGGAGCGTCTTTGCCTGTATTGAATCGTCACATCTCCTTTGCGGCAGACCGACGGTCATCCACACACAAAGACACACCCGGTCTGCACGCACGCACGCACTCTCTGACTGCAGGGGAAAGTGGTCCGTCGAGCGTTTCGGTGCGGAAGTGCCTGAGGGCCCGCGGGCAAGGGAGAGAAGGGAACAGGCAGAGCAGGAGGAGAACATCAGGAGGGAGTTCAACAGACGAGCCTCAAGCGAATGGTGGGGGGAATAAATCTGAAGGGAGAGAAGAGGTCCCCCCCTTGAGGGGTTCCAGGCCCCCTCGCTGAAGGAAGACAGAAGGAGGTAGAAGTGTCGTCCTCCCTCCACATGATGCGTGTGCTGTGTTCCAGTTGCCTGTTCCAAATGATCGAAGGAATGAGAACGGGGGGGGGTTGATGGAGCACCCATGGTGGATGCCTCTCTAAAGGCGTTTTGAGTCAGGCGTTTAGAGAAGAGGGGAAGGTTGGAGAGAGGGGGGGGGTAAGGGGCTCGTCGGTTTTCTGTAAGAAGTGAGTGCTGCGGTGGAGCGGGTGGGTGGGAGGGTGGGACGTGGACTGAAGTCGTTCGTGTATGATCGCATGCACTTTCTTTCTTTCTTTGTGAGTAGTGATGCTGCGCTGTATACCTCCTGCATGATGTTCGTTTCTCTCCCACACGCTCTCTATCATTTTTTTTGTGCGTTTAGCTCCGAGAGGATGGGAGGAGCTGGCTCAACGCTATAAATAAGTATTTGATGGAATCCATTGATCGCAGTCACTCAGCGTGCATGGTCATAGTGGGGGTAGCGGGGAAGGACCTTCGAATGTATCGGTAAGGTGTAGGAGAGAATGATGTCCATGGCGCAAGAGGGAATGAGGTGAGAGCACTTTCAGTGTAGAGACGGTAAACGAGACTCGCTTGAAGAGGAGTATGGAGGGCAAGGATCTCTCTCACTCCCTCCTTCAACCCTGTATCAGTAAAGTAAGTAGCTGGGTCGATGTGAAAGGTGGAAGGGAGAGAGGACGGCAATAAATGAACACAAGGTAAATGAATCGTTCGGGTGCCACTGGACTGTTGCGGCCGGGGCAGGGCAGGGTAGTAGGGAGGGGGAGTCGGCTGGTTCCCTGTATGATCGACGTGCGTCTTCTCTCATAAGTTCTGTGTGTCTCCATGATCGATCGGAGCGATTCATGGTGTACTGGCAGTGTACTCTGACGTAATTGGTAATTCTCATGTCCTGTGAGCTTGAAGAATGAAATGAACAACAAATTATTTATTGACAGTTTAGAGTTTTTCAGGCAAAGATAAATATATATAAATAGCCAATTTCATAAATAGTGGAAAAAAAGTTTCCTTTTTCTTTAAATTGAACGATATTGAATGAACAATACATCTTCTTCATAGAATACCCCCGGCAACATTTTTGCCAGTGTAACATGTAAATTAATAAAAATTGTTTTATCCTGTATATTATATCATTTAGAAATAGTTTTCCCGATATTTTTTTTAAAAGTAGTAATAGTGATATTGATTTAACTGGGATGATGGTCTCGGTGCAGGGTCTACTAAATTAACTAAGTGATAAGTCATACGTGATTTATTGGTGTCCTAAGACACTGTCACTACTAAAATATGTATAGATAAAATTGAAAGCTTAAATTTATTGTAGAATTTATTGTTGTTATTAAAAATTAGCTGAACAAAGTTCAATAAACCATTTTTTCATATAGGATATACTTATATAGCCTTAGATATAGCCAAACATATAAAGTGTCATATCTATTTACCCTAATTTACCCTAATACTTATCTATCTATGATCTAGTCTATTATTCAAATAACTAAATCAAGTTACCTATCTACTATTTATCAAAAATGTTCTATCTCTGGAGTAGACAATCGCTGCTTCAATCGCAGGAGTGTGAGAACTCATACAGTAATTTCATTACCTAGTTCATCACCCGGCCCACATACATATCCCTTCTCCCATACGTACATAGCACTGCTCCTTAGTGTTGCCAGTGCAGGAACTCAACACGATCGACTCATGCATGCCTCCCTCAGGTCTCAAACGCGGGCCGCCACAGCAGTTCTATGACGTCAAGTGACAGACAGAAAACGCAGCGCCAGATGATGGCGCTCTCACATATACGAATGAATGAATGAATGAATGATTAGATGAATGAATAAATGGAGAAATGAGTGAATACGTGAATAAATGAATGAATGAGTGGGTGAATGAGTCAGTGAACGAGTAAATGAACAAATAAATGACTCGAACTGAGCCGTTGGAACCGAGCCCCTGGCAGCCCATACACACAAATTCACTGACTGAGTCACTGACTGCAGCAGCCACCACAGGCCCCCCACACAAATACCGTCAATCAGTCAGTCAGTCAGTCAGTCAGTCAGTCAGAAAGAAGGTTGCTCCCACCATCTCCTACCTTACCTCATACCAGCAATGCACATTGAGCTGCAAGTTCAATTTCATGAAGAGAGAAACGGGCTTTCACCACCGGCAAAACAAGTATTGACTCACAGAGGTGAAGATGAAAAATGAAAAAGAGAAAGCAATGCAAAGGCAAGTTGACAGAATTGTGAACAGCTGCCCTGAGTCGCTCATGCATTGAAGAATCAGGGTGGACCTCTCGTTCCCTTAGCACTCGCGCACATCTGATGTGTCGATCCGTTTTTGTATCCTGATCAAACCTTCCCATCCCCGACTGCGTCTACCCGCCTGCTGTTTCTCTCAATTCCCCTCCTTTCCCTTCCCATCCCCCTTCGGAGATACTTACTTATCCTGCACGCCTTCGCGGTCGCGAGGACTTCTGTTGGACAGACAGCCCTCAGAGCAGACGCTCCAGAGCAGCGCATGCCTGCTCAGCCGTCATTCTCCTGTCAGTGTCCTCGTCCCAGCAGCCGCAGATCAGATCCCAAACATCCTGGTCGACCCCCCCCGCCTGACCAGGCCGGAACCTCATGGGTCTGTAGTTGCTTCTCATTTTTTTCGCTATGACATCAGACTCTGGGAGTTTCCCCTCTTCTTTGTAGTCCGTAAATTGGTCCACAAAAATCGACTCTGGGTAGGCAAACAACCAGAGAAGAACCAGGGCAACAGAGTACATATCTGTTTTTCTGCTGTTGCAGTCCGCACCCGGGTCCATCCAAACAAGCGTGCCAACGTCGCGCTGCGCCCCCCCCCTCGCGGTCTGCACGGTGCTTCTGGCTGTTGTGGAGTAGCGAGTAACTCCGAAGTCGCTCAGTTTGATGATCAGGCAAGAGGGGTCGTCTTCTTCGGAGTCTCCTTGAAGAAGAAAGTTGTGGGGTTTGATGTCGCAGTGCACCAGTTTGGCCTGGTGCACCGCACGGACGCCGCGGAGCACTTGGACACCCATGCCCAGCTTCTGCGCTCGTGTGAAAGTTTTGCTGGCATTTTTTGACCTCTGTATGAACCCATCAAGGCTGCCCCCCCCACACAGCTCCATCAGTATCGCGAGCCCACTCTCCGTCGGCTCTCTAAACCGGCAGGCTCCGAACATTCTCACGACATTCGGAGAAGAGAGGCTACAGGCGGTGACAAGCTCGCGACACGCGCTTGCGAGGGACTCTTGCGGCATTCCCATGACGGCCGACGGGAACTCTTTGATGGCAACGGGTGTCTCATCCAAGATGCTGGTCAGCCTCAGCTTCCCAGCGTAGACCTTGAAGTTCGACTGCCCGATCAGCCCACCCCTCACCCAGCGAAACCGGGGAATAATATACTGGGGTTCAACGCCCAGTTTGCGTAGCGTTTCTGTGTCGTTCCAGTCCATGCCCGGATCCTCTGCATCGATGCGCACTTGGACTAGCTGGGCAAGGGTCCCCAGGGTGATCTCGACTGCTGTGGCGATGAGGCAGGGCGGAAGGGGGTCTTCAAGGTGTACGGCGGTGAGGGATGCGAGGTGCGACTCTGCGGCTGCAGTGTCCATTTCCAACAGCTCTTCCAGAATAGTCGGTGCAGCAATCTTCAAGAGGAAAGCGGCACCTTTGAGGGTCTCAGACCCTTTCGGGGTCCCCGTAAGTTCGAGCGGTCCTGCGGCACGGAGGGCGAGACGAAGGCACTGGATGACGTCTAGCGCCTCTGTGTGGGAGTTCTTCACCTCCTTTGAAGTCATGACCTCTGCCCGGATGGCAGCTCTGAGGTCTTTGATGTGGGTCCCGAGGGCGGTTGGAAACTCGGAAAAGACCTTTTTTTCGGTCTCGGTCGGCTTGGGTTCTGCGGGGATGACGGTGGTAACATTCGCAAAGAACTGGTCATAAGATTTGGCGTTGTAGGTTGCGTTGTTCGTATGGTGGGGTGCACACCACGCTGAGTGGTGGTGCCCTGCATTCTTCATTCCTGTGAAAACCTGGGACCGTGCACTGCTCCCTTCTTGCTTCTGCAGCTTGACAGAGTCGAGGGGGCCCATGCAGATCGTATCGTTCTTCTCTTTCCACACCAGGTAGAGATAAAACTCGAGATTCACCTTTCGAGGGTGCACCTGGCTGGAGTCCCCCTGCAGTACAAAGAGGGAAGGCGACACGGACAAGGAAGGTTACACAGTCAACCTGGCAAATTCGGGTCATTTGATGACTCTAGATCCAGTCTGCTCTGAAATTGCAGCGCTACGCAGTGTTACAGAATTCTCACCCCCCTGACTCACAATTTGCTGAACATGCGCCAGGTCGTCATTCCCAGTTGCTTTCACACCAAAACGGCAACTCTTGAAGCGAGTGACCGCAGCGAGACGGTGGACACCGGACAGCTTCTGCGAATCCTGCAGGACGTCAACAGTTAATTAATTCAATGGACAAGCTAGACACATGAAGTCGTAGGGCTAGATCAAAGAGAGATAATTAGTTGAATGAACGAGGAGGCTGCACGCAACAAGCATATGCTGTTTGCTGCTTAACCCTTTCGTCAGGTGGCTTTGGAAAATCCATAGAGGGGGAGAGAGGATTTCCGATTGACTGTATGTGAGATCGTCACCATCTGACTCTTTGTCCGGCAGCCTGGCTGACCGACTGACGGATTGACTGACTGACTGACTGACTGACTGACTGACTGACTGACTGGCTGGCTGACTGGCTGGATGACCGCACGACTTACTGACTCGGAAGTGTTTCAGCGCTGGTTCCGGCACTCTGAAGTTTTCTTTGAACGAGTTCCCCCCTTTCTTGATGTCGACCTCAAAGGTGGTATCCTCGACTTTGACAGAGATGGGTGTTCCTGCCTTTCCCAGTTCTGAGGCCTCCAGCCTGCCCGCCAGGTCGTCCACCGAGTCTGGACACAGGAGGGACCCGAGGGAATCCACCAGGTGCGGCAGATTGACCCTGTCGAGGCACTTTTCTTGGAGACGTCGCGACTCTTTCCTTGCTGCAGTGACTGCCTCGAGAAGCTTGGCTTTGAAATGCTCCAGCAGCTTCACAAACACGGCAGACTCCCTCAACTCCTGCAGGTATACGAGGACAGAAACAGACTGAGATGAAAGACCTGCGTGTAGTGTGCATCTGTAGCGGTGGAGGGGGGCGAAACGCGCAACCGTTTCCTCACATCTGAGATCGGTTGTCAGAAGCGTCACAAAAACAAGCTCGGAAAGCTGCCGCGTATGAAAGTCAAAACAGGTACTGGCACGTTCTCTATCTCCCCCCCGTCTCTCTCTCACTGACATCCACGTACACGGAAGAGACCAAGAGAGAGAAAGAGAGAGAAAGAAATAGTGAAAGAAAAGAGAGAGAGTGAGAGGGGGGGGGGGGGGGGGGGGGGGGGGGGGGACGGACAGGGTTGCAGAAACGCCGTAAATAGTGAAAGAAGGCATAGTGCTTGTTGCGCTTTGACACACATTCCTTTGTGCTCATGAAACAACAGCGCTACTGACGTTTAAGAATTCGGTGATGAGCTCCCCCTTCGCGATCAATTTCTTTGCGTACACATGCTTTGGATCGAGCACTGTGGTCTTCAGGTCGAGGGCGGTGGAGAAGAAGGCGTCGCTTGTGCGGAGCCAGAAGTCTGCGTTCGGCAGATCCTGACTGAAGTTTCTTCCCGAAAATTTCTCGGGCATGTATTTCTCCAGACAGGCAGCCACCAGGCCGAGCGAAACTGTGCCAGGAAGCTCCACTGCTGCCTCCAACCCTTCTGTTCCTAGGTGCACCAACTGCCCACCGTTGGAGA
>JAHBMJ010005204.1:58363-72787 GCA_018398765.1 Chromera velia | reverse complement strand
ATAGCGGTTAAGTGAGACAATAAGTTCAGTCAGTCAGTACTTCAGTCCAGTACCTACAGGAGAGAAAGTCTGACAGTCCACCATTCCCACTCCTGGTACTTCTGAATGTTTCTTTCCGATCCAAGTCTCTTTCATTTATTTTTCTGCATGTATGTGAAGAATTACTTTTTGAGCTCAATTGCACGTTTTGCATTTTTCTTTCAGTCGCTCGCATTCGCGCACGGTCACGCACTTCCTGACCGGGTCTGACTTTACTGCGCGCGGCGGCGGGATATTCCAAGATCGGCGCCGCAAGGGCCAAACTTTGGACAGAAGTTGCCACGACCAGGTTGACCTCCTTCGCATTCGACGGAGCGTGCAGACCACACCAGTGCCTCATGATCGAATCCCGTTCCTGGAGCCGCTCTGTCCTCTAATCGACTCGAGGTATCATTAACATGCGGTGTTGCGATGTGTTTCATGCTGCATGCACGGTGTTGCACATGCATGCAGGCACTGCAATGCGCGCTGCATGTTAAGCGACATCGACCTAGTAAGAAGTACAACCTCCCTGAACCTAATTGCCACTTAAAAAAATATAATCAAGATGATCTCTATGTGCGGCATCGTTTTTCAAGAGACCGTCCACGCCTGCGGCGTAGATGCTCAAGATACCGTCCAGATATGTGGTTTTGGCTTTTAAGACACCGTAAAAAATCCGCGCCTGCGGCGCGGACTTTCAAGCTTATCCAAAAATGCAGGTTAAACTTTTAAGTGGTAGTTAGGTTCAAGGAGGTCAAAAGTGCCAGGTGACTGTCAGAAACGCATCTAGCTTGGAAAGCAGCTGTAGCAATGGTGTAGCAAGGTGTTAATACCACCCCATGAGAATGCACGGAACTGTCCCATCTTCACGGAAGGCTCTGAGATACTCTCGGAGGTTAGCAGCAGTCATTGTTTCTTCAATCCTGCTGTTTTACATCTTTTTTTGAGTCTACTCTTTTGCTCCTTTTTCCACATTTTTCGTTTCAAAGTTGATAGCTTGTTGGATGAATCCGCGGCTTGTGTTTCCCATCGCTGATCTCACTTTTTTTTTTGCCTTCTACTCTTCTCTGAAATCCTTAGCTGTCGCCTTCATTCAAATCTCTCTGTCTATCGTCTGCCTCTACTCAATCTTCACCTTTCAGGTGGTAGCCTCAATCCATGCACGCATCTGTCAAGGCCCACCATTTTTTGCTTTGAGTACTCAGACGGTCTCTTTAATTTAAGAGTTTCCACGTAATAATCTCCCTACGTCTCCCGATTTGTTTCGGTCATGTTCCATCGTTTTGGGGGGGTCCATGTGTGCCTCCAGCTGTCCTTGTATATGGGCTTATCTCTCCGATGCTGTAATGCACTATTAATTTTTGTATGCAGAAATGGGTGTCTTTTCCATGTGGCCACGGCTGCTGCTGTGACTGTTTCTGTCTCTACGTCGCTAAAAAGATAGAGTCCAGAAGGGAGAGCGTGCAGATGATGTGCTTCGTTGAGAATTGCAACAAGGTCAGAAGGCAGAGTCAAATACGGAGCGTGTATCCATCACATAGCTTACGATGATCTATTGCTTTTTTGGGTCCTTCAGGAGTTTAAAGCTTTTATCATGGTACTTAGATAGGTAATTAAAAAAGTGGGAGGGGTATAGAAGGGTACCAGAATGGGACGAAGGCTTAAAAGTACGGTACCCCCACTCCTTAATTTTTTCTAAAGAACAAAAACTCTCCCCGTACTCTCTCTCTCTCTTGTTCTCCCTCTCTCCCTCCCTCTCTCTTTATCTGTCTGTACCCTTGTGACAGTCTCTCTGTTTTCTCTCTTGCAGAATGAGTAAAGACGGAGAGTCACTCATGTCCAAACCAGGCCTGCATGGGGTGAAAGACACAAGGATCTTCAGCTTTTTCGGTCTCTCCATCTGATTGACTGCTTTTTAGTCCTCAGATTTTTTTATACACAGCCTCCCTCCTTTTTTGCTGCCTCTCTATGTGTCTCTGCAGAAACTTTTCCTAGCAACTGTCAAGCAGCACGTCCCCCAGGAGATGGTAAAGAAGCACAACAGGCCACAGAGTAGGTTAATTGTCTCTCAGACGCAGAGTGGCAGTTTTTCCTGCTTACAGTGTCTAGATCATGCACCATCGACACAGTGGAGGATCAGTTCCCTCTCTTTGCTTTTTTCCTGCAAGGCTGTCTACATCTCTATGAGTGCATGCATCTATACATGACATGCTCTACACGCGTTCAAGATATCAACTAGATGGTCTCTCTCACTGCTCTCTCTTTGTTTCTTCATTGCTTCCGTCCTTGTTTCCTTTCTTCTTTCCTTCATACACCATGCTAACAGCATTTTTTTTTCTTCGTCTTCCATAATTCATTCGTCCATCGAATCCTTCTGTATCTCTTTCCTTGTTTCATTGCTCGTTTCGACCATGCCGTTCTCCTGTACATTCTTTTATGGTTCATTTTCTCCATCATTCGTAGCTTGTTTCTTTTGATTGTTGCTTCGTTATTTCTTACTTTCATTCTTCCGTTCTTACTTCCGTGAGTCCTCCCTCTCTTCCTTCATACCTGCCCCTCTGTCGGTATCTCTGCTTCCCTCTTTCTCTCTCTTTTGCCCCCTCTCTGCCCCTCTTAACCTTTCTTTACCTTCCTGCTTATCTGTTTTCGATTGGACATAAGAAGCTGCCGAGGGGAGAGCAAAAATAAAGAAAAGCAAGGCATGCGTCCAGAAGGGAAAAGAGGAGCGTTCTCGGCAATTAATCTTCCCTGCCTGCCTTCCTGCTCGTATGAGCAACTACGTCTCTCCCTTCCTCTGTCACTTCCTCCAGCTTCTCCCGATTGTTCTCTTAAAGTTTCCTTGAGTGCCTCTCCATATCTCCCGTCCGATTTCTTGACCGTTGTTCACTTCATACTTGTGCCTCTGCCTTATTTTCTCAAACTTAATTGCAGAAACCAGAGGAGTACTATTACGCATGCTATAAGATGCACATAGAGAATCACCAAGCGGGATATTCACATCATGCATGTGGTTACTTTGGAGATGGTCCGTTAGCTGCCCGATGCCCGTTTTCTGAGGACACTTCAATACATGCATATATGTATAGAACAGTACATATACATAGGCAGCAAAGCTTCCTCAGAATAAAAGAAGGACATGTATTGGCTGGGAGCATTGATTGGCCTGTCTTCAAGATCACTAGAGTACGCCTTGTCACCTGCCGATACATTGTCATGGTCGTTAAGAGTACAACAGTGTCCTGCAGAAGATGCAGGTATAAAACAGGCAGTTAGTATAATATTAATCCGCACATTCTTGAAGTGACGGTTTCTCTTTTTGCCTCTTCTGCTCTGCTCTACTCTGTTGCAGGCCAACGAGATAAAACACAAAGAATTTCTGAAGCAATTCATTCAAAGAGTTGCTGAACCAGGACCCTCATGTACCCCGATAACGAGGGCGTCGAGTCCCTTTTCGATGGCAAGAATGCTGCATGGGAATTTGAGGGCAATCTGCCTGAGACACGAACCGGATACCGGCAAGGTGGGTGGACGCTGCCACGCATATCTATTCGTTCCTGCTTCTCTTTTTCCTCTCTCTAGATTTGAATCGATGAATTAGGCCGCTTTTTTTCGTATATCCGTTTGTTATTTCTCGATCTAGATCGCTTTTTTGTTGTACCATCCTTCGCTTCTTCCCCGGGCCGCCCTCTAACACCATCTTTAGGGTGATTTGGCCTCGTGCTCATCTGCCGATTCTGTCATCCACTTCACTGTACAAACTTTCCTCCACCTCCTGTTGGTAAGGAAGACGGAGAGTGAACGTTCCTCTAATGGGAAACTTGGGGAGGCTCGTGGCTGGAGCAAGTAATCGAGGTTTGTGAGGCGAGTTCTGGACCTCTTTAGGGGTCAGGGGATGCCGGGTCTTCTTGAAACCGATGACAAGGTAATTTTGTGTTGATTTCATTTTTTCTTGTTGAATCATGTATGAGTTCTATTCGTGTTATTTGCTGTGGTTTTGTTTTCAGTCATGTTAATCATGCAATCTATATACCTCTATGTAGAGTTTTCCGTATACATACGTGTCCCCCCTTCCCTCCCCCATTTCATCCTCCCGTCGTCCCCCTGTTTCTGTCTGCAGAATGGGAAAACTGCCCTCCCTCCTTACCCGCCGCTGTCACTGGTATCAACACCAACCTTTGAAACTGTGAAGGCACTCCTGGCTGCAGGCGCCAACATGACATATCTGACAGCGGTAAGTCTCGATCCTGTATGAACTCAAACCCTGTCAGGTAAACAAACCCCGCCTACCCCCCCAACCGTCCCGCCCACACACACAAAGGAGGGGGAGGGCAAGACAAGCACGTGCAGGCATTTGGGAGAAGGGCAGGTTCTCAACGATCATGGGTTCGATCCATCGGGTCGACTGACATAAAATATTCCAACGTCAAAGGGAGAGCGAGGGAATCTAGAGTAATCTAGAGGGATGATGTCTCGTTTCTCCTCTCGTCTCATTTGAATGGACATAGAACAGATGTGGCCAACGCCTTTTCTCTACTCCTTCCTTTTTTCTTTGTGTCATTCCTTCCTCGGAGTCCCTCCATTCTCCTGTTGCTTCCACATTTTTTTTCGTCCTCGTTTCCTTTCCCTCTCCTAGCTCTCTTGCTTCATTCTTGCGTTAATTTTTTAAAATTACTGCTGGTGAGACAGAAGCAACGCAAACAAGAAAATGATTGCATGAAAACTGGCAGGACGCTGTACGAACATGCCGACTCCCCCGGCACCTGTTTCAAGTATGCTTATGTATGTAAGCTATTATTTGTTGGAACAAGACTCAGATTCTAGAGGTTTTTCATGCCTTCGTGCGTATGTATATGCAGACCAATGACTCAGTCTTCAGCTGCTTGGCAAGAACAAAAGGAGAGGACGCTGCTAGGGAGGCTGTCTTCATCGAGATCGCAGAGCACAACAGAATGAGAACAGCTGCCCTCATCGCTCTTCCTAACCACGTAAGCCTGCCTCGATCATCCTCCAAGTAGCTAGTGTGTAAGTGCATTGAGGGAGATAGATCTCTTGTCAATTGCATGCATCGACTGTCAGCGTCCTCTTCGGAATCCACTTTTTTGTATATGTGTGCATGGGCCGGCGCCTTTCTGTCTCTCTTAGAGTTAGTAAAAATTTGAGACTGCCCATATTCTGGGATCTGTGTAAGTCTGCATGACAATTAACATGTGCTGCACTAGATTTATTGCCACCGGGGAAAGTCACTGTCATAGTGTGGTCTTTCGCGATTTTGCATTGGTTGGTGCTTGTCACTGTCTCTGTACCTTTATATGCGGGGCGCTCTTTTTGCTGCTTCAGAGTCTTCCATAATATTCTGTGAGCCATTGATTAACTGATTTCAGGATGGGTTCTCCCCTGCGTTCCTGGCCGTCACCAAGCCGAAAGCAGGGCGGGTGGATCCCGATGCAGATCTTCCAGATCGATCGGGAGAATTGGGACAATCTTCATGAGAGACTCCGTGAATTGACTTACCTTTTCTCCTTAATTCTTATCCCCTTAATTGAATTGTCTTCTTCTTTTGCACAATTCTTTCTGTCCGTTTCTGCATGTGCTTTAAGGCCCGTTGAAGTGGCGATCTTGTTTCTTTGCCATTGCTTGCTTGCTCTTTCTCTTGAAAGGCGACATTTCGCTCTTTCCCAATTTTTTGTGTGCCTACTCTCATTCTGTCTTGCACAAGATGTTCTCTTTTTTATCTTTCTACAAAAAACATTGTATCTCCTAGTATTTGATGAGAGCGCTATTTCTGATCGAATCAGGGAACGAAAAAACGGAATGATGCATGCAAGAAAGGCTAACGGTCGAGAAGGGATCCGATTCGAGAAAAGGACACCAACACAGCTAGGGGGTTATGAATTTAGACAGAATCAATTCTCGCCTACTTCATTCTCTCAGGGTTCCTCCCTGTGTCCTTCAACTAATTTCAACCGCATGCAGGAGAAGAGTGGCAGTGCAGTTGAGCTCATCGAGATGTGCGAGGTGCTGGAGAGGGTCCGCAGAACTCTCGTCTGGTCGGTTCAGCATTTCGCTTCCTCTGCGTGTGAGTGGACATCCGTGTGTCAGACTTTGAACAGCAACTCCACGGATAACTGCACAAGTAAAAGAAAACTAAGGAGTGATGTTGCCATATTGCAAAAAAAGGGTTACTCTCTTCTTTGTTCCCTCTTTTTCTTTGCCCTTTCCATCTCTGTTGCAAACCCATTCCCTCACAGCGCCAGCTAAATATTGGCTTGCTTGCAGGTGCTGGCCGTTCATCTTTTACTGTCCTTAGAAAACAGTGAACGAGTGAGTAAGAGTGAGTGAGTGAATGCAAGCAAACCAGCGAAGAGCAGTAACGCCTTTCTCTTGCGCCCACAGACAAGCATGGCGGAGCAGTCAAGCCCTCCTCTTCTGCCTGCTACGGTTAATAAGAGCCAACTCAGCTGCTACCCCTTGACAGAGGATCGTGGAACCTCTCTGAACACTCCGGTGAAGGAGCAAGATGTGGAAAAGGCCTTGGAATGAGGGGTGCAACGCTGCTCGCGCCTTAAGTTTCTCCTGTTCGAGCATCCGGACGTGAACTTGAGGCAGAATTATCTCGAGACCCTCTCTGCATTATTGTGGCAGAGGAAGGAGCGGGTGAGTATGCTGACGGTGTTAGGACATGCAGACGCTTCCAAGTTAATCAGCAGCCTCCAACTGTTCGAGAGGGCAACCAGAGACGGGTTTGATCGGGAGGTTAACACCCTCTGCTGTGCTCTTCTCCAGTCGGAGGACAGAGAGACGGACCCCAGAGACCCCCTTCTTATCTCCAGAGAGGTCATAGACATGCGTAGAGAGTGCAGGGAGACTCCCAGAGACAGAGCTAGAGACAGAGGTGGGTGGGAGGAGACGGGAAGGAGGGAGGATGAGGAAGGAGAGGGGAGCAGCCTGAGGACAAGCACCCTCTTCTCGTTAAAGATCATTGGAGGGATGATGGAGCAGAGGAAGCCGCCCTCAAAGAGCTGCACAAAGCAACCAACAGGGAGAGAGCAGGCCTGGTGAGGAGGACCCGCGTGCTTCAGTGGGCTTCTCACGTACTTAGTGGACTGGTTGCCGGCAAGTACGGCTCCGGGAATGTTCAAGAAAGAAAAAAAAAAAATGATATCAATTTTTTTATACATTTGTTTTTCATGAATTAACTATAAATAGCTAGATAAACAGTTAGAACTTGAATCTAAAAGTGCTTTTAGATCTTGATTTGACTTGCAAGCGTTATTGCTAGTTTGAGCTTCTAACTCTTTCTAGTTGATAAAAAATAAATATATAAAAATTAATTAATATTAAAATTATTATTATTAAGGTAATGATAAGTATTATTAGGTGCAAGCTGATAACTGACACTGAATCTGGCAGTGAATTAACTACGGGGATTCCCAAAATATAAATCCTATCGTGTATAATATAAAAAAAAATCTGAAAAAAAAATATTTTCCTTTTGTATATGTACCTCTAGATGTACCTCAAATTAAGAATCGGCACATAGAATTTAGCATAGAATCGTAGATGGAATCCCAAGCAGAATTTGTTTTTAGATGTATGGTTAAGAATAAAATAAAAAGAATCTAGTACTATTAGATAACAAGTTACACCGTAACTTATCCGTGATACTACGGTGATAGATGAAGTTATGTTCTGATGAGAGATGAAATATACGGAATCAGAGACTGACACTAGAACTGGTACAGAAAAGCATGAGGAGAAGATCGAGAGAAGGTGGATGTGGCTCGGACTAGGGCTCGGAAAGGGAGGAAACGAGAGAGAAAGAGTACGACATCCCTTAACAAAGTTGTGCGGCCTTCAACTTGTGCCCCACTAAAGATCGTATGACGAAAGAGGCAGACAAGCAAAAAGACAGAATCGATCAAACGGATCAAAGAAAGACACAAAGCTAGGACACAGAGAGAAACGCAAAGACAGACACAGTCAGGCAAACACAGAAAGACCGATCGATTGAGAGAGAAGGACACAGAAAGACAAAACGTCTGTATCTTATTTGTCCTCTTTCCCCCTTTGGGAACGGAAGAGCGGACACGTAGACACGCACACGGACTGTATGATGCGCATGTCTTACTTGACACAAACAGACTGACAGGCGACTAGGCAGACTGGCAGATAGGCAAAAAGACACAGAGAGGGAAAAGACAGACTCAAGACGGACAAATAGACTGGGGGAACAATTAACAAGGCAGAGGAACACACAAACCACGGAGTGCTTACATACATAAGCAGGCAGCTAGACAGGAAAAAGGTAGACAGCTAGGTAAGCAGGCAGACAAAGAAGAGAAGGAGAGCAAACAGGCAGCGAGGCACTGCCAGACATGTCGGCAGACTACAAGGTCGGCAGGTACCCTCATTGGCAGGAAGATATGAGGCAAGCAAGTGGAATTCAGGCTGCAAGAGGAATGCCAATTGGCCGGGTGGTAACTAGGAAGGCAGACACGGGGGTGGAAAACAGTTGGGTAAGCAGCACGCGGATCGACAATTTGTTTGTTTTCATTTCTCTTACCTCCATTCATTTCATTTCAACATGAAAATCCCCTCACTTTTCTGGATCTCAAGACAGATGGCAAACAGACAAGGAGGTAGGCAAGTGTCTGACGGAGGTACACAGGATGGAGGGCCTGGCAGATAAAGGCGAAAAAATGCAAACACGACGCTGCACCTACCGCGTACTTGTGGCGGCAGCACCACGTGCATCTTGCAACTCATATCATGTCCCGCGGGAGGGTATCTTTTTTTCGGGGATTTTTTCGCTCGTCATCTTCTGCCTCGAAGACCGAGGGAGAAAGGCAGGCAGGGAGACACGGGGGTGATTGGGGGAGAGGAGACATGCAGGAAGGGAGAGGAAAGGCACAAACAAAAGCAATTAAGCAGAAAAGGAAGGAAGCCGAAGCCCTCCCTCATATGCACCTATCCTTCCTCTATTTCTCTTCACCACATGTTACAATCGTCTTGAATTCCTCGAAGCACTGTGCGTTCGATTGAGTCGCCGTTCATTCATGCATGCATAAATGTAAGTTCAGCAGAAGAAGCCACGCTATCTTGGCCAAGGGAATCTGATAGACATGTCAACCTTAGGCGGAGGTAGGTCAAGTTTTATCCTGAAGGTTCCGATCTTCTTCGGCCACCCAGCAAAGATGAACGTCCCAGCATCTCGCAAGTAGATACTCCCCTCTCCAAACCGTAGAAGGCCCGTGTAACCCCGGTCCACCACCTTCTTCTTCGCACTCACTTCAAACATAAGGGTGTCCGAGGCGACCTCGTCTGGGTTCTTGTCAATCTCCACACACAATTTGCCAGCTGGGCTCGCCACCCCGCGCCTCAGTTGCCAAATTCCGGGAACGCCTCCTCTCTTGGTCTTACCGACCCCGTAACGTGCTGTCCGATCAAAGTTCAAAGTCACCAACACTTTGCCGTCTCTGAGTGTGACGCCCTTCTTGAATTTCATGTTCTTGTACGCTTCATCGTACTCACACACCAACAACCATGTCTTGCAGAGATCACCCTCGTATACGTAGTCAGCGCCTGGAGCCACATCAGCGAGTGGACGGTGAGGAGCACCTCTTGCACCCATAAAAGCCGCCTCGCCTACATCAAGTAAGGAGACAGAGACAGCACAAATCGCCACCGCCACTTTCTGCCACGCCATGGGACGAACACTCGAAGACATCAAGTTTCTAGTCATAGGGATGATTCGCTGAAGCAAACTGCATTACTCATTCAATGTCGCCACAGTCTGGCTTTCCCTTCTGTGCCAAAACTGCCAAAACTGCGGGTTCCGGAGACTCAGGTTCACTGAGGAGACGGCAACTGTCCCTCAGAGCAACTGTATACGGCGCCGGGGCCCCGGCACGCCGTCGCCGGGGTCGTAAACAGCTTTTGGGCCCGGCATGCAGCCGGGTAGATGCATGCACGCATGTGCATGATGGGTATAGACGGCCTCAGATCGGCCTCAGTCATCGATCGATCATAACTTAGCTATAGGATAATTCGATCAATGGTTTCCTTGGATCGCATTCCCTCTTCCGAAGGGACAAAGCGGCTTGATTCAGCGGCTTGACTCGATCAAAACTTTTAATTCATTTCATCACCTTGCCTGAATGAGCCGAAGGTAGAGATTCGTGCAGCCCGTCTCCGTTGCATGTTTCATAGCACCTCACTGAATGATTCGGCCCAGACTGAGATGCGTCTCCATGCTGTGCTCAAATCCCACGGCAGGGAACCTCTGGAACGTGTCTGCTGCCAGTGCAGGCAGCGTGCGTCAATTACACGAGGAGCCGGGAAAGGGGCCTGACGCGGAGCCCGATCTGCTGACGTCTCAGTTTTCCAAGGAGAAAAGGAAAGTGCGAGAGTGGTTTGAGGGAAGGAAGGCGATGCTTGCAAAGGCCCCTCCGATAGTTGTCAGTCAGTCTCCTCATCCTTCCCTTGGCCCTCCTCACTCCCAGAGGCTATGGCCGTTTCTCTTTCCTGATCTTCCTGGAAAATACTCTCAGCCTACACCTTTTCTTTCTTTTTCTCGCACACACAAAATGCACGCTGCTGACCTTTATCACAAGGTATCCGAAGGCTCTGAAATGGAAGTTGCCCTCATCGCTATAAGAGCGCTGCGTCGTCTACCCTGTTCGCAGAAATTTCAAAAGAGTGAACTCTCTCAGGAGGTCTATTGTTCCTTCGCTGTCTCTGTTTTTCCCTCACACTCTCACCCACCCCCACCCCCACCCAGTGTGCGCGCGGGCGTGTGTCTATGTCGGTCCGCGTGTGTGGTTGCCCTGGCTGCCGGTCGGTCTCTTTATTTCGTTCTGATTCTGTTTTTTTCTGTCTCTGCCTCCTCCCTTCCTCCCTGCCTGCCTCCCTCCCCCCTTTCATGTGTTTACTGTATTCTTTTCATCAATCTTTCCAACAGATCTAGAACAAACTTAGGGAACTTTAGCATGCGAGATGGCTGAATTGGATCTGTCTCGATGCGTCTGGCTGAAGAAAAGAAAGAATCCATGTGCGCCCAACAAAGTGAAGAAGAAACGGAGTCGTGCAGACAGAAAGGATGTGGGAGTCCGCAAGTGCTAGCTTACGCCCAGTAAGGAGGGGGGCGCAGGGTTCGACTGAAGTGGTAGAAAGGCAAGGAACTCTGGTCCCCTTTTCTTACGCAGAGTGCGCGAAGAGGATCGTGGAAGGAGAAAAACGAAAAAGAGAAAGAAAATCAAAGCGTTGTTCTATTTGCTTGTCTGTCTCCTCCCCAAGACATGGATGGATAGAGGGATGGACAGAGAGAGAGAATGGGGCCTCCCCTCTCCCATCAAAGGTTTATCCTTCCTCTCCCAGATCCTTCCTACTCACCCCACAACGTACATGGGGGCTGGCGTTGGGAGTTTCTTTTCAGTCGATCACTGATTGATCTGATCGGAATCTTGGCAGAGTAGCGACGGTTCAGTGGAGGGGGCAGAGACCAGCGCAGAAAGAATTGAGGAGACGGATGGAAGCGGGCGAGGAAGGGAAGACCCAGAAGAAGAAAAAACAGACCCGACGAAGAAAGAGAGAGCCATTCGAACGAACGACTCTTCCCCCGTTCCTGCGTGCCATTCCTCCCTCCATCTTCCTTCCTTCAGTGAACACGCATGCATGCATAGATGTTCAGGTGAGGACTTTGGGGGCCGAATATAGTCATGCACTCTTCCGGTATGGGACTTGGTAGAATATTTTTGCCGTCGAAAGATTTCTTCTGCAAACAAGGACGCAGCCCAAGACGAGCATTCCTCTGCAGGGGTACGCCCCCATTCCCGCGACGCATGCCTCTGTCTAAAAATCGCCTCTTCCCCATAGCTTTTTTATATACCAGCTTTTCTTGGGTGGAATGTAATTTTGACCTTCCTTCTCTTGTATGATTCGGAAACGACAGAAAGGAGCATGAAATCCTGTCAGGAAATGTAAGGCAAAGGGGTACTTAACTCCACACTTTTCGGCTCCCCTGCCAACGTTGTGTGTCTGAGCATGTCGTTCCTTTTTCTTTTTTTCTTTCTTTCTTTCTTGGGTTTCCTTTGTCTTTTGTGCCCGTGAGAAAGAAAAGACACAGAAAAGAAAAAAACGTGTCGCCTTTCTACCTATGCATCTGCTTGTCTTTGTTCGTTTGTCTCTGTGCTTCCGTCTCTTTCCTGTCTGTGTCAATCTTTGCCTGTCGCTCTCTGTCTGCTATTCCCTTTTTCTTCCTCTCTCTCTCTGTCGGTTGATGTCTGTGTCCGTCTGTGCCCATTTGTGCCTGCCGTTGAGCGCCTGTGTCGATTTCTCTGTCTGTCTGTGTAAGTGCCTGTCTGTCTTTCTGTTTATCCCTCTCTCTCCCCGCATTCCTCTGTCTGTGACGTTGAATGCCAGTGCTTCTTTCTGTCTTGACCTGATGCAGAGGAGTTGGAAGGTGCGCGTGGTGATGGAGGAGTACCGTCGCCGGTGTGCGCACACCTATGGTGCTCTGTGGATGCGGAGGGAGTGGCCGTTCTACCGGCATGTGGCGAGGGAGAAGCTCTTGGGCTCCTCTCGGTACACGTCAGAGTCCGACAAAAAAGGTTGAGGATGAAACTGATCGAACGATTTTCTACAGCATCCGACTCGCTTTAATCCCAACATACCCATAGTTGCATGTCAGATCGAGCTGATATACTATCCTGTCTATGACTATGACTATGATGCGCCATCGTTATCCATATCCAGAGCTATTGCTGGATACTTCTAACGTTAGGCAGGGAAAAGTTGTTATTTTCTAGGATGCACGCTACATTGTCAAATGGTGTAATCACCTTCGATCTACAGTTACTTAGTCTTACTATACTGGTAGAATGAGTTGATAGCTCAAACTAGCAGTGGTTAGAGAGGTATATATAAGATTTATAAGCATTGCTAATTAATTTAAGTTTCTATGACTAATTATTTTGAGTTCCCAACTTTTTTAAAATTATGAGAAATAAGCCTCCAAAAGTTGTCCAATTTCTAAGAATTTAGAATGGAATCTACCCTAAATTAAAGAATCTCCAGACCAACCGACTTCAGTGGAATGTTTGGTGAAAGAGTCGATCCGGTTACTGGACATTTCTAGGGATATTTAAAAATTTGATTCACCTGATGAAAAAATTAACTTACCATTTTGAAAAAGTCTAGTTGGTGGATCTCCACTGGCCCGGATTCTTCAGAAGTGTAGAATATATAAAGCTAAAATTTTTTGTACAAAGCGGGCTTAAAGCGCACAGAACTTGAAGCAAACACCAACTTTTAAACTAGCTTTTAAAGGCCTTTAAGAATTATTTCCATATAATTATTATAACTAGAAAAAATGTTTGGTTGCCAAAAATCCCTGTTTAGTAACCCAACTATACAACTTTTGAAATGCAAGCCTAGATCTAAGCGTAGATAAAATATACATTCTCAAGTAAACAAATTGTGTAATATCACATGCAGGCTTATCCATGCAAGTTATCCTGCACTTCTATATACTTTGTACCTTACATAAATTGCGATAAGATCTAGTATAAGATTGAGAGAATTAATGAATACCAGCCCTTACACTTTGGGTGTAAGAATGGCCGGTGTGAAGAAATTATGAAAGTAGAAGACCGAAGCACCCTTAGGTATCGATCAATTCAGTCTGCACGGAGACAAGCGGCCGTAGATGCGCAACACGCCCTCAATTGCAAGAAAGGGCCGGGGAAACGTCACACGTAGGGAGGAGAGCTAGGAGGAGAGACAATTAGGTCAACCAGCCAGACGTGCACGGTGTCACGGCGACCTTGCAGAGATCGCATTCGCGTCGGCAGTGGGGAGGGAGGAGCCAGTAGTGAGGGCGGAGGGGGGATTATCGGGTCCGCCAGCCCTTCATGGGGGTTTTTCTGTCAGGGGGCTCTGGGCAAGGCAGAGGCAGGCAATCCTAGACAGGACCTGTGGGCCTGCAGATATGCGCGCTCATGCGAGCAAGGAGGCAGGCGGCCCACCACAGGAGAGTCAGCGGGTGCCTCCAAGCGAGCCACCAGGGGGGAATTAAGTGGGAAGAGTGAGCGCTGAGGGGGGAGTAGGGCTCGGAGCAGGGGCGCCAGCAGCAATGGGGTAAAGGGGGAGGACCCGCCCGACAGGGGCAAGGGCCTCGGAGCGAGAAGGATCTGAAAGTAGCGAACCTTTTTCGCAGTTAGATCAATTGATCGGCTTCTTGTCGGGGAGCGCCAGCCACACACAGCAGCCTTGGGAGGTCTGCATAGGAGCGGAAGGGGAAAGGCGCCCTCTGTCAGGGTGCATGGGTGTGGATTCGGAATCTGACAGGATAGAAGAGGGAGACCTGACAGAGTCAAGAAGAAACGAGAAGCTGCCCCCCCCCCC
>JAHBMJ010005204.1:25135-48857 GCA_018398765.1 Chromera velia | reverse complement strand
CCCCCGATCGATCGTTCTTTCTCTCTGTGTCTCAGTTCTTCTCTGTCCATGAATACGTGCGTGTGCGCGCGCGTATGTGCGTGTGCGTGTGCGTGCCTATGCCTGTGTGTCAGCGTGTCATTCTTTGTGTCAGGATCTGTCTTTCTGTGTCTGTGTAGTCTGTCTTTCTATCTTTCAGCGCTCGCTCGCTCGCTCTTTCTTCCGTTTTTTTCTTTTCCTCTTCCCTTCCTTCTACCGTTCTCTCTTACTCTCTTTCTCCCTTCTCTTGTTCTTTCCTTCTCTTTTCCTTTTTTGTTTGTTTGTTTGTTTTTTCCTTGCTTGCTTTTTTTCTTTTCTTTCTTTCTTTCTTTCCTTTTTTTTTCGTGCCACTGCATTTCTCTTTGCCGTTGCCCTTTTTGTTTGCGGCTGCGAGGAGCGTCCGAAACTTCGCTGACAGTGCATCCAGCAAGGCAAAAGAAAACGTGTTGAATCTCTTGCCGGGCTGGACGCTCGATTTCTGTGTGGAGTCTAGGCGCCGGCTAGACAAAAAAAAAAAAAAGATCTCCCTAGATCGTCTACTTTTTTTTTTTTTCTTTTTCAGTCAAACAACTGTTGTCCAACTGTTGCACAAGTGTTGTTTGTGTGTTGCACATCTGTTGTCAAGTGTTGTTCAGGGTCAAAAAGTAAAAAAGAAAAAAAAAAAAAGGTCTCCCCAAATCGTCTACTTTTTTTTTTTTCTCTCTAGCCGGCGCCTAGTGTGGAGTCAGTCGCTTTGGATCCCCTTGTTTCTCAATCTCTGAATGCAGATCGATTTTGGCCAAGGAGAAGCACGGAATGACACTCGTCATCTTCAAACAAAAACCGCCGCCTCCAGTACCCGCGCCACCGCCCACATGAGAAAAGACTGCTGCTTAAAAATTGGCGGTGCCCAGCTCTTTACGTATCGATCCGCCACTGTAAAAGAAGCTGAACCTTTTTGCAAACGCTGCTGTGACTTTTGCCGCTAATATTAATAAATGATATATGATTTGGCATTGGGGTGGGACTATGATATAGTCCAGGGCATTGGGATTTGCCACTGCCACCGATTTGGCATTGGGATATGATATAATCCGGACATAAATCCTAATCCCAATCCTAATGAATCTAGTAACTTATTCAGTAAGTAAACAAAGGTAAAAACTAGCGTAAAAATACGTTAAAAATAAATTTGACTAGAAACTTGATGTTAGCATCATGTTGCAACTTAATTGACGAAACTTGAGTATACCTAGGACTATAGCAACTTCAAGTTTGATCTACGGTTTGATTCTAGATTGGCATGAACTTGGTGCAAGCCGATACCTGGCAGTGGACCGCGGAGATTCTCGGAATATAAAATCCTATCTTATCGTATCCTAGGGTTTGAATCCCATTTGATTTTAATTCCACTTATATTTTCAATGATGCATGCATGTACATGCATGGATTCTAGCCTAGAATAAGACTTATACATAAGTTATACAGAAATGCAGTTGTTAAGCTATTTGCCAAATATTGCGAAATGAGGGTCCATTATTTAATAATCTGCCTTGCGTGTTATGACTTGCCGAACGTTAGATGCCTATTATGGGCCGATAGCGATGGCGTATGATGATGATGATGACAGTATAACTAAATATATGAGAAATAGTGAGAAATGATATTTATTGATGGTATGATTGATTGATTGATAGGTTCCGTGCTAGGCCTTCCCGCTATGTCCATCTTTTGCCAGAATATCATATTCTCTTCCTTCATTCTCTATGTTCATCCATGAGTCTCACCAAGATGGGCATGCAGACCGAGAGAGGATGCGACGCCTCCAGACTCCAAATCGAGGGTTCTCTCTTCTCCTCCTCGTCGACGAATCCGGTGAAGTCTAGGGTGAAGTCTCTCTTTGTATACCTGCAGCCAGAGCATAGAAGCATTGCAGTTGTTCAGTCCTTCTGTGCTTTTGGTCGATCACCTGCAGCACCAACCATCAGTCAATGAGACGAAGAAGCACATACATAATTTTTTGAAAACACACAGACAAATGCACATACACACACATACACACTCACACACACACACACAAACACACACACACACACACACACACACACACAAAGAGCAGACGAAAGTAGGAGGGGAGACAAGAAGAGGGAACAAAACATCCATCCATGCATTGAGTATCATGTGCAGCGATCCGCTCTCGCGCAACCGGGCACCCTCCATTCTCCCTCCTGCGACACAGGCAGGGAGAGGAAAGGAGAAGTGCCTGCCCGCTGCTCCCCCAATCGAACACAAAAAGGGGGTGCAAAAACGGACACTTGCCGACCCCCCCAAGAAGAGGGAGGAAGGGAGGGAGAACGAGCTGAATTGGAATGCGTGACGGCCAGCCTGCGCGACTGTTCCTGAAGCTTTATCCGACACTGGTTGGCCTGTGTTGTCTGCTCCTTTTTGGTTTCCACCAGCTCTCTCACGGATACTCGAGTTCTCCTTTTTCTTTTTCTTTAAATTTCTTTTCGTTTCGTTTCTGGCCGAGGGATCTCAATCGTGGGGCCATCAACAAGAGGATAGGTACCGAGGAGGAATCCACAGACTCTGAGGGACTGAGGGAACGAATGAGGGCTCGAATCAGGAGAATAAAGACAGGGATAGAGGACTGAGTATGTCCCCCTTGCAGCTCTCGCTTTCGCGGGTGAAAGTGGATGGTCGGGGGCCCCTCTTCTCATTCAGTCCTTACATGCACATGCTTTCGCGTGCGTAGGTGAGGACGCCCTCTGTCTCTCCGCCGAGCCTTTCGAATTCCACCGGACGACGAGACAGAGAAAGACCAGACATGATGTAGCGAAATTAGACCGAACACGTCAGAGCACGGGACGAGCAACTGACCGCTCGACTGACTGAGTGCGCACTGCCCTGTGGTCGAGAACTCTCCTCCTTGTCCTTCCTCATCCGTGAGTCACACCGAGAGCGACTGAACAAGAGAGGCATCTCTTATTTTTTGAAAGTGGAGGACGTCTTTACACACATACCTGCAGTCAGGGTAAAGAAGGTTTGGCGATGTGAGGAAGGAGCAGGAAGGGGAGGTCAGATAGGATCGCTTGTTGGCAGCAGGAAGGGGAGGTCAGATAGGATCGCTTGTTGGCATCAAGCATGCGACTAACGGACGAAGCCACACAAACAAGGGTAGACTGGAGGGAGGATCCTCTGAGGGAACGCAAAGGCAGTAGCAAACCAGAAGGAGGACCCCATGGAGGCAAGGAAAAAGCCCAAAGGGTGGGTAGGGCAACAGAAGAAGCATCAGGGGTCGGTTGGTGGGCGAAGAAAAGAGTGGAGACGCTCTTTATAAACGCTGCTGGCACATCAGTGCGCACATAAATGCGATCAACAGGCTCAGCCGGGACTGACCGGGCGACATTCTGGCACATTCTGCCTTTGCCGTCACTGTCTCTTTCCACTGTGGCTGTTTCGGAGTACCAGCGGATCTTGGAAGGTGGCATCTGTATGCAAGGAACAAACACCAACAGAGCACGTATGATGTTGTACTTTGGAAGGCACTTCCCTGAACTTTCAAACAGCTTTTGAAACACAAGGAAAGACGAATGCCCCAACAATCCTCAAAACGAAAGGAACACATACCACGCATCCTGGGTGGCTTTCTTGATTGTTTTCAAGTCAATCGAGAAAGAAAAACAGGCCTCTACATGATCGTTGCATCCCGCCGGTAACCCATACATCCGACTGACTGTTGCAACAATCTTTCAAGGTCTACATGCATTCCGCATAGTGCCACCCGGGTGCAGAGGCAGAGGAGGATTCCTTGTCCTCAAAAATGAGAGCGTCAAGGTTTCATTTCTGGGCGACAGCGCATCGACCGATGAAATAACGTGTAAAGAGGTTGTGGGAACGTTGTTGCCAGCTGTTCCTCGGCCAGTCGCCGTATCTTTCCCTGTTTTGCTTTCTTTGGAAGAATGAGAAGAGCATCAGTCGACTGATTGACTTCAACTGGGACTCCAAGCGCTTTCAGAGGAGGCACCCATCCTGAAAGCTCATGTGTGGACTCACTGTGGAGGCCAACATTTGGTGCATACTTGAGTCAATCTTGGAGTAAACAATTCGATCGTGCAAATCAGAAAGCTTTGACAGAAACAAAGTGACTCAGTTTGACAGAAGACTTGTTTTCATGGTGGTGTCTATAGACCACGTACAGTGATCAATCTGACAGTCAATCTGAGTAAGTCATGATGTAGATTTCTTAAATTGGGATCTGAATTGATGCGATTGATGTGCAAGGAATGAAACGGTTTTTTTTTTGTCGCGCGACGCCAAATTAACCCGCCGGCGCCGGCGCCGTCCGCGGGCCGCCTGCCGCAATTCACCGCCGCCGAGCCCGCGGCCCAAAGCGTGCAACGCGCGCACATTGAACACAACTTTCGTCCACAATCGTCCACACACGAGAAACGTCAAGAAACAGCACGAAACAGCATCCGTCGTTAATGAATTGTCCTCTTCTCAGATTTTTTTGTGATCAGAGTCATCATCAGACATGCATTACCAGATTTCCATCAGGCTTCTGTATCACTTGCTGCACTCTCTGACGAATATCTAACAAGTACAACGTTGCCGGTATATTAGTGTATCACAGATGAACGAGGAAGTGGATTGAATTTCAACAGCAAGCACAACAACATTCGGGGTTATTTGGCCTTTTGGGATGGGTTGAAAAGGGTAAAGGAGGTGCAGATACGTACATATACGGTCTTAGTAAGCCGTTTGATTCCTTTCTTCGCTTCACTTTTTTTCGTTCCTGTATGGTATTGCGGCAGCGCCTTGGGTTGCCCTCTCCTTCGCCCTCCTTCTAAATGGCTTTGATTTGCTCTGTCGGTTACTTGTCGGCTTTGTTTGCTCACAATTTCGCCAACGTTTTTTTTCATCAGTGTCTGATCCCAATGTTCAATTCATCCTGTAACGAATTGACTTAATTCCTGTACTATATACGTATGTAACCATGTGTAAGTACGAAAATAATCTTCACCCCCGCCGATAAATAAGCTGACCAGGTTTGTTGCCTACAGGGCCTGAGCTTTCACTCCGTCACTACCAGTGATGTTCTTATATAATTAAGATGACATTGCGTATTCTATTTTCTGTCTACTCGATCATCCGAGTGGAAACTTGTCCACACTCCCTCCTTCCTCCCTGCTGACACTCTCAGAAACGCACTCTCCCTTTGGCATTAAGTCGGTGGTCATTGGAGCTTTTATGTTTCGCTGCTTTGATTATTGATTGCAAGTTTGTACGTTGAGCTTGCATGTCTAACAGTATTCTGTTCCCGCCCCCCTTCTCCTGCCTTTTGCCATGGCTGCAGATTTTTAGAGGAGACGTACACAACAGACTGTGCGGCCAAGTGAGTTCACACTGTTTTTTTAGTGTCCCACTCACCTCATTGCGCTGCGCCACTTCCCCTGACAGTATTGCCCGCTTTTTACCTCAAGCAGGATCCCTTCTCCTTCATCTTTTTTGCATCGTTCTGTTCAAGCTCATCTCCGACTTGGAGTCGACTGGTCGATACGCTTCTTCGGAGTTCTCTTTTAAAAGACAGACAGACGGGCACAGAGGCAGACAGATCGATCGATTTTTTTAATATTATTAAAAAAAAAATCGTTTCAGACAAAGTGGTCCTGCATTAAATCGACGGGCTTAAATTGCATTCCCGAATGTGGGGTTGATGAAGTGATATGCATGAGTCATTCTTGCATCTGATTCACCGGAACAGCAGTCTGCGACCTTCCTCTAATCGTTTCTTATCATGGACTGAACTCGTCAGGGGAAGAGTCAGCTAGTCCACTCAAGTCCACTCTACCTCACTTTTTATTCGATCCCCTTTCAAGAGTCAAGTAAGTGCAGTTCTAATTCTTGTTTGCTCCTCGCTTTGAATCAGATGTATACTGACTGAATGAATGCAGTGGTCAGAGTCTCAAGGAAGAAATTCTCTCTCGTCTCCTCATACATATTTCATGAGATCGGTCAGAAAGGGGGGGGTAAACACCTTCGAAGAGTCGGACTCCTGCGCGCTCCTACGCTACAGTTAAAAAGTCTGATCAATCAAAGTACAGAAGTACAAAGTGAGGTAGAACAGACAGAATCTCCGAAGTAGAAACAATCAACTCCTATGTAAAGCTGACTCCATCGTACAATCTCTCGTCTCTAGCCTAGAACTGAGTACACACCATGAAACTTTTCGAAACTTTTCGGTGGTGCTCTTCCAGGTGCGAGCTCGAACCGTTGACATGATCTTCAGTGTACTAGACGGATTGCTCAGAGAGTTGAGTAGAGTTAGTAGAGCAGATCATGTTACAAAGTCCATATGCCTTCGAGCAGAAACACCTCGAGACTCAGCTCGGCTTTGAACAGCGCAAAGGAATACAGCAACGAGGATTTAGAAACGGGAGTCTCAGACCAGCACACAACTTGTTTGCAGCAGGCAGGGTGACAAATGTTTCTCGAGGCAGGTATCGGGTCGTGTTTAATCCTTCGTGGTCTGCAGACAGGCCGGGGAGGGTTGTTCACGTCCACTCTTGGAGAGAAGGAGTAGAGATCTTTGACCTGTACACGGGCTGCTTCAGGCAGAGGCGGGACTGGCTTGAATGGGTGTTGGCAGTGGGACAACCAGAGACTGTACTGGCAGAACCTGCAGACTAAGTCTTCGAGGCACTGAGTCTGTGGGGAGCCGAGCAAGCTCCGCCTGTTCAAGTTCAGATTTCGCTGTGGGTCAGAGTTGGAGAGAAAGAAAGAAGCAAACCGAAAGAGAGAAAGATGAGCAGCAGTGAGTAAGAAGGAGAAGAAGGAATGAATGAAGAGAAGATGGACAGAATGATTGAAGGAAGGATTGAAAGAATGATTGAAGGAAGGATTGAAAAGAAGATTGAAGGAAGGATTGAAAGAATGATTGAAGGAAGGATTGAAAGAATGATTGAAGGAAGAATTGACAGAATGACTGAAGAAAGAATTGACAGAATGACTGAAACAAGGATTGACAGAATAACTGAAGAAAGAGTTGACAGAATGACTGAAGCAAGGATTGACAGAATGATAGAAAGGAGAAGTGAGAGAACAATTAAATAACGAGACAACCAAATGATCAACAAGAAGACTGACAGATTGAGTGAAAGGAGAGATGAACGACTGAAACAAGTGGAACAAACAGATAAAGAAAGCAAAGGGACAGAAAAAACAGACAACAACGTGCAAGTGGAAGGAACAAGTGCAAAAACAGAAGGTAGTTGCAGAAAAAACAAGAAAAAGAGGGGGAAGCGAGGAGGAAAAGCAAGACCAGAACGAAGGAGGTGGAAGGTTTGGAACAGGGGCTGGGAGAGAAGTTTGGAGTCAGACGGGGAGAGGACACTGCCTTTTACATTCACGATTGGGAAGGCGGACACACCGGTGGATGTCCAACTCGATGGTATGATCGAACCACTCCCAACGACAACAGAACACAGTTCAGATGCGGGAGTGCTTAAGGGGTGCAAACACCTGAAATACGGCTTGCATGTGCCATCTCGCACAGGCTTAAAAAACATGGACTTGACAGAAGGAGAGAGAACTGAGGAAAAGAAGTGGGAACAAGGGGAAACAGTGAGCAACAGAAGCAAATCGGTCTCTGCGAGCGTGCAGGGAGAGGGGGTGAAGGAGAAATATAAAGATTCAATTTGCCGTAGTGAAAACCAAACTACCTTGCAAACGAAGACAGACGCGTCTACAGAAGAAGACACAGTCGGCACGGAAGGACAGGACAAGGGGGAGGAGCATGGCCTAGAGAATGGCATTGCCCTATTAAAGAGCAGTGACCAGCGCTTGAGTCAGGGGGTGATTGCGGGTAACCGCTATTTTCTAGGCTACTTTGCCCCAAGCTCTGGGGAGGGACAGGGGAAGGCAGAAAAGGGGAACAGCATAGTGAACATTCAAGTACAATAGGGAAGGGGGTGTGAAGGAAAAAGGCAAAAAGAGGAAAGAGGAGAGAGAGAAAGCAAGAGCCTCTTTGGCCGGATCAGCCAGAAGCTTGAAAGCAAAGAACCAAGGTCGAAGAAGACTTCACTGACTCAAGAGCCTACGGATGGACAAAGACTCAAATAGGGACTGAGGAGGAGTTAGACAGACAGACAGACAGAGAGAGACAGAGAGAGAGAGAGAGAGAGAGAGAGAGAGACTAACAGACAGACAGATAAATACACTACAAGTTGATATGGCATTGAGATGATAAGATTCCTCTCTAAAAGGATATTGTTCTTTGCTCACAAACGTATAAAGTCTTGCATACAGAGACAAGAACAACAGAAGAAATCAGACGTCGTCGGGACAGGGTGTGTGTGAGAAGTTCGGCCCTGTTGGGTCTGATATCTCAGTGTTCCGCCGCCGCCTGACTGACTGATTAACCAAAGCACGGGAGAACGCGCGCATGCAGAGCGAAATCAGAAGAATCAAGCCAGGCGCATTATGTAACCAACCGGATAAGTCTCAAATATAAATTGATCAAAGTGTATGCATACATTTGAATCAGACAGGAAAAGTCTGATCAATCAAAGTACAGAAGTACAAAGTGAGGCAGAACAGACAGAATCTCTAAAGTAGGAACAATCAACTCCTATGTAAAACTGACTCCATCGTACAATCTCTCGTCTCTAACCTAGAACTGAGTACACACCACGAAACTTTTTGGTACTTTTCGGTTTTTCAGTCCTCGAGGATGAGGTCCACGTGCTCACAGAATGCCTAGTGCATGAATGGGAAAGGGAGGAAATTCAATGCATTGGCTATCTGGTACAAGCGTGGACAGACGAGAGGAATAAAAGAGCAAAGCGGGTAAGAAAGTCAGAAGGGGATGGGAAAATCGATAAAATGGCCCTGTTCACCTTTTTGGTCAACGAAGCAGACTACCATGTGAACACACTCATAAAAAGAATCTTGATGAGACGAAGAGTGTGGGGGAGATGTAAAGAGGAACTTAAGGATGCTTTTCGAGATGTGACTGCCGAACAGCTCGCAGAAGTCCACAACAAAGAAGAGAAAGGGAAAGGAAATAGAGAGCCGCGTTCCAAGGTAGAAGATCTGATCGGTATGCTGTATCAGATGAAAAGAGCAAAAGAGACAGGCCCTGCACGTAGGCATATGGTCGCAAAAGTAATAGAGGATGCATGTTATCGCTCCACCCCTGCCTCCTGTCACTCTGTCTTTTACTCGTACTTCGTCAAAGAAAATCAAGCATAACTTAATATTATTCCGGGACCGTAATTCAACTACATCCATGTTTGTTGGCAGTAGGAATGGTTTTGAAGTTTGAAGTGCAAAGTAAGAAATTCATGTGTCATGATGAGATGTGTCATTATATGTATGCGTGCACGGTGTGGAGTAATGTGCATGAATATATGGTGTAAGGCGGACGTCAGATAACTGGCACGCAGGTCTAGAGCTCCGGCCCCGAACATAATGTAATCCTGTACAATCAATCCTTTAGTATGCCAAGTTTATGACTTGCCTAGTCTAGTGCCTAGTAGCTCGCTGGCTTTAACCTAGGCTAAATTCCTAGGCTTTAACCTCGATCATCATCATCATTATTATCATTGATAACAACACCTAGAATTAACAACACGTTAGCAACTATGTATTTTGAAGATCTCTTTGAAGGAAATGGCATCTCGAAAGAAAGCTTTTCCCGAGAGCTTTCCGCATCTGGACATACCGGGCAACCACGGTGACCCCTCGAAACACCCCTTGTCGAGCGATGCTTCTTCTCATTGAATTCTCCCCCTCTTCCCCCCCCCCCTTTACAAGGGCAAGGGGGTCCCTTGTGATCCAGACCTTCCTGTGATGAGCTTTGAGATGAACCCCCAGCACATGCCCCCCAGAAAGTTTAAAGTCCGTGTACCCCCTGCAGACACGCAATTTAAATTCGTGTTTAGGTTTCAGCCGATGAAGGTGTGTCACTGATTGACATGTAAAAAGGGCAGTCGAAAAGGAAAACAGAGAAGTGCAGAGAGGCACATTAGACAGCAGCCAGAGGGCACAAACGCGCAACCTCCGGAGGGGAGTGAGGGACGTCCGGAGCATCCAGAAGCTGATCAAGGACAATTCAAAGAGCTGCAAGGGATCCCTTTGAAGAGAAGAATCCCCGATGGGGGGGGAGGAACTTTGTCCGCGCACGAATTCATGCACTCAAAAAATGCAAATTGATGGAACTGACCGACCGACCGACCTGGAAGATAACTCATCATAAAATATGCCAACGAGATGAGTTGAAGGAGGGAGAAGAGAAGAGTCTGCAAGAGACAGCGGCAGGAAGGAAAGATGTTGGAAAAAAAGGAGAGACGGCAGCAGAAGAGGGAATGAAGGCAATAAATAGATCACTGACCCCTAGCCCGTCCCGGTGCGACAGGAAAGGAGCGGGACAGTCAAAAGCGGTGGTGGATAGGCGTATTTGGGTATTTGGATGCTTTGCGTTCTGCGCGTTTCACTGCCCTTTCTGCCCATTTCCCCATTTCTTTAAGAGCCCCGATGTATTTTTCGGCCCCCACTCAGTCTTCTCGTGTGATGTGTGTCAGCGTGTATCTCTCTCATTTGTTCTGCTTGCCTTTCTGTTCGTGCGTCTGGACATCGCACGAACACTTAGAAAGAAAAAAGAAACGGAAGGAAACACGTGTCAACAGTCTGACTGACAAAAAGACAGACAAACTTTATGGTGCTTTCTGTTTCCCTCCTTCTCTTTACGAAGACAACAGACAAAGAAGAAAGAAATAATCAAAGACAGACTATATGTTTCTTCTTCTCCCTTCTTTTCTTCATGAACACAACAGACAGACAGACAGACAGACAGACAGACGAATGGACGGACGGACAGACAGACAGACAGACAGACTATATGTTTCAGACAGACAGACAGACAGACAGACAGACAGACTATATGTTTCTTCTTCTTCTCCCTTCTTTTCTTCATGAACACAACAGACAAAAAGAAAGAAAGAACAAAGACAAAAGAACAGCACCAACAATCAAACAACGTGGGCAGGGGGCCCGAAAGGTGAGAGTTAAGCGCCCCTTGCCTCTCCACCTCCCGACATACTTTCACGTGATCACTGGTTTCACACGCTACTCCTCTGCTGCTTCCACTCAAGACAAGGAAGAGAAACAAATACAGGACAAGAAAACTTAACAAATAAAAAAGGAAAAAGAAAAAAAGAAAAAAGACAAAAAGAAAACTGCACGTGGGGACCGGCACCGTCATGGTCTTTAGACAGGGGTGGGGGGGTGGGGGGGCGTCCCTGCGGAGGGGGATTCTTCTGATGCTGTGTCTTCGTATCTTGCGGGAGGACTCTTTCGGCGGTAACGAAACTCTCAAAGTCCCATACCGAAAGAGCGACGGTGCTGGTGGGGCCGAAAACCTTCTCCAGAACCTCTTCTCTCTCTCAGGATTCCGGTTCTGAAGGGGACGGGTTTTGATGCTCTTGGTCATGCGTGGAAGCTCGGTGGGGGATGTCGCTAGAAGCAGAAGCAGAAGCCGAGGCGGAATTGGGTTCTGCGGCTGGGGCGGAGACGGGGGCTGGCATGGGATCGGGGGCGGCGGCTGCATCTGGCTCTGGCTCGTTCTCTTCTGTTCGGTGCAGCCTTCTTGATTTTCCTGGTGACGACCTTCTCCAGGGGGGTTGCGATAATGGTGGGGCTTCAGGGGGAGGGTCTTCGGGGGAAGCCGGAGGATTCGGCAATGCTGCTGCGATAGCTGAGGAGGAGGAGGAGGACGACGAAGAGGAGGAAGAAGAAGAGGGAAGGGAGGGAGGTGGGAGGGGAGGGTTCGGGTCCGGATTGGAAGATGAAGAAGACTGCGGGGGGGCGGGGGCGGGGGCGGGGGCGGGGGGAGGGGGCTCGTGAAGTACTGCTGCTGCTTGGATGTTCTCTTTGCACCTCTTCTTTCCGTTGGGGTGGGTTTGGTGGGTCGTCAGACCTCGTTCGCTTGAGAAGGTCGCTTTACATTTTGGACACTTCCATTCCTCGTCATCGTTTCTATTGTGGGGGACTGCGCGGCTGGGAGATGGGGCTGGAATTCTATTGTTACTATTTTCTTCGTCAGGGGAAGCTGCAGGGATCCTTTGCGCTGGTGGAAAAATTGGGTTCCCTGGGAAGCCAGGAGGGGGTGGGACGTACGGTCGGTGATCCCGATGGCTCCAAATCTTCCCGTTCGGATTGTGGGAAAGCCAAACGAGGAGACGCCGGAACCAACCGTTCAACCACAGACAGACAGACAGACAGACAGGCTAGCAGACAGGCAGACAGACAGACTATATCGTCTTTTCTTCACTTCACTTTTTCCGACAGACAGACAGACAGACAGACAGGCTAGCAGACAGGCAGACAGACAGACTATATCGTCTTTTCTTCACTTCACTTTTTCCGACAGACAGACAGACAGGCTAGCAGACAGGCAGACTGTATCGTCTTTTCTTCACTTCACTTTTTCCGACAGACAGACAGACAGACAGGCTAGCAGATAGGCAGACAGACAGACTATATCGTCTTTTCTTCACTTCACTTTTCCCGACAGACAGACAGACAGACAGACAGGCTAGCAGACAGACAGACAGACTATATCGTCTTTTCTTCACTTCACTTTTTCCGACAGACAGACAGACAGACAGACAGACAGGCTAGCAGACAGGCAGACAGACTATATCGTCTTTTCTTCACTTCACTTTTCCCGACAGACAGATAGACAGACAGACACAGGCAGAAAGAGAAAGAGACAGACGGAGACCCACCAAAAGATACGACCGTGCGTAGAGAGTAGACCACAAAGTGAGGCCGAGGGACAGGACGTAGCAAGTACTGAACGGAAGCCTGCATGCAAGCACCGATCCATGCATGCCATCATGCATCCATCCATCCATTCATCCATCTATCCATCCATCCATCCATCCATCCATCCATTCATCCATCCATACATCTATCCATCCATCCACCCATCCATCTATCCATCCATCTATCTATCCATCCATCCATCCACCCATCCATCTATCCATCCATCTATCCTTCCATCTATCCACCCATCCATCTATCCGTCCATCTATCCATCCATCCATCTGTCTATCCATCCATCCATCCATCCATCTATCCATCCATCCACCCATCCACCCATCCATCCATCCATCCATCTATCCACCCATCCATCTATCCTTCCATCCATCCATCCATCCATCCCCCCGGATTCCATGACTCCCTCTGACGCATTCCGCGAGAGGGGCCTAGAAAGCAAAATTTCTCCGGCGCCCTGCTGCTGCTTTTGGGGTCACTTTCAGGAACTCCACGCCCATCCTGCCGCATAATTATTTGTCCGTCAATCTGACCATCCTTTCGACAACGCGCATGCATCCGGCCATGCAGCCAGGAGTTCATAAACGTACGCATAGGACATGCAGGCAAAGCACGGAAGTCAGTGAGTTAGTGACTGAGAGAGTGAGAGCGAGAGCGAGCAAAAGTGTCAGGGGTGACAATAGAAAGTAGAGACAAATGGGACGAGAGGAGCGGAGAGCGTCAATGAGGACAACTCCGAGGGAAAAGAGAAAAAAAGAGAATGAAGGATGGCCGCCCCTCCAAATACCCCCCTCCAGAGTCACCTAGGTGGCCTTGAGTATCTCTCGGAGCCCTTTCTGACTGGGCAGGTGTTGTTGCAAGCTGACACACTGCTCTAGTGAACTCCCCTCCAATTTCCAGTGCCTGCCTGCGCCCTGACTCTCCCCACCTGCCTGCCCACTGACCTTTCTCGAGAGATCATGTGTGAGAGGAAGGCGCGGTGTCCCTTGAGGGACGCGATGGACACCATAAAGCACAAAGAACCCGAGGTGAACAGAAGGGCAAATTTAGAGGGTGCAATCACAAGCCTGCAGGAAGGCAGTTACATGCAACAGTAAGGAGCAAACGTAAGAAAGCAAGCTAGCACAAGAGAAAGGCATATCCATGTAGCAAAAAAACGAACCAAGAATGGGGGCAGGAAAGCAGAAGTGCCTGCTCGCACGCACATTGTCAGGCCCTTACACCATCACGCACGCTCTTGCATACGCTGTGTCCCAACAAAGAGCCAAGGCACAGAGCCTAACAAGCTGCTTGGGGGGAAGTTGGCAGCAGAGCTCACGAGAAAGAGAACGAAAAGGGAAGAGGGAGAGAGGGAGAAGAGTGCCATGGGCAAACAAGCGCACAGTCAAACGAATTGCAAACCATACGCTTTGCCTTGGGGAGGGGAGCAAAAGCAAGGGACAGGCGCCCACAGACACACGATCAAGACAGAGAGGAGGGGGGGTACGAGAACAGAGACACCCGGAGAGCGTCGGATGAGATTTCAGATGGAACGCACCGCATGGCCACGGACACACATATGCTCCAGACAGAGAAGGGGAAGGACACTAGAGAGAAGGACGTGCCGAATGCATGAGAGTTTCTCGGAAGGAGTCGGGCGAAGGAGATTGACAGCAGGGGGCGGGAGAAGACAAAGCAGATCGAGGTTACCTCACTGCTTGCCGGCTTGGCTGACTGACTGACATTGGGAGAAACATGAAGGCAAGAAACATGAACAAGGACCCCACGGCTGCTCCAACTGCGAACATGATGAGTCGGGTCTGTGTCATGCTGGCCTCCTCCACTGCCCCGCTCGCCCCTGTCGCCATGTTTCGTGCCCGTTCTCCCATGTTCCCCAGCCCCGCTGCTGCCTTTGCAATTCCCTTCTGTGCCATGCCAACGAGGCCCTGGGTCTCCTCAGGTTCTCCCGCCTCGTTCGCGGCATTCGTCGGACTCTCCCCCCCTCCTGCGAAGGGATTCATGAACCCCATCAACTTTGCATTGGGGTTGTTGGAAGAGGCGGTCTGCCCTGTTGTTGCTGTCGGTTGGCCTGGGGGGGCCTGGTAGAAGTTCAGGTTGGCAGCAAAGCTGTCAAAGTTATTAGACGATGACATGGCAGCAAACGGATCTCACGCTGCCGAGCTAATGTTTGAGACTCACGCAGCCGAACGAAGAGGGTTCCTTCAATCTCGCTCGACGACTTTGGCAACAGACAACAGGAGACGGCCGGATGTTCCAACCACTCAGTCAGCCAGCCAGCGAGGGATTACAACAAAGCTCCGACCGAGGACAGGAGGAAAGAAGCTAGAAAGTCTGGTCTACTGGTGTTCATATGGTGTTCATCAAACCATGTCAGCCGGACAGAAGGGGTCAGCAGCAGAAAAGAGAGCGTGAATGATGGGAGTCGCAAGTTTTTTGTGGTTGGCTATAGAAAGCTGTTGAAGATCGGACTGTATCGGTGCATGAGTGCCCTCCTCAAAACATCTTTTCTGCTCAACCACAAAGCTCGAACTTCGGCCGCTGCGCCGCAAGCATCTGTGGTCTAGTGGTAGAATACATCGTTGCCATCGATGTGACCCGGGTTCGATTCCCGGCAGATGCACTTTTGTCAAGAAATTCGTTTGAGTAGATCTTGTCAAGAGTTGACTAAATCCGGAACATTTTTTGGCTTCCCAGCGGCATCCGTGGTCTAGTGGTAGAATACATCGTTGCCATCGATGTGACCCGGGTTCGATTCCCGGCGGATGCACTTTTCGTTTTGGCAACCCGGCGGATATGCCATGTACACGCACGTGTAGACGGCTTTTGAAGGCAGAGTTTGCACAATTCTGCACGCCTCCCTTCTGTGTAACGAAGTGATTCGTTTGTGTGCAAGATGCATCGTTTGTCCAGGGAACGAGTGCGCGAAGTTTGTGTGCCTGAATCCTTTCCGAAGTGCCACAACCTGAAGGAGGGAATGACAGGCTGTTGAACCCGATCTCTCTAACATGAAGCTCTCGGTAGAATTCAGGTCCGCCACGTACCTGGCAATGGGTTTTGCATACGTGTGGGCAACGCCAAGACTATTTTTGCACTCAAATCCTCATCTGCTTGCAGTGGTGGGCTGGAGCTGCTCGTGGACAAACAGAAGAAGCACGAGGTGGTCTTGGAGAGCACAAAGCAAAGTTCGTCCGTCTCCTCCGTCTCCGTCTCCGCCTCATGCCACTATCCTTCCTCACCTTCTTTCTCGTTCTGCGCGCACTGCTCCTCTCCTGAATGCATCGTTTTGACTGATTGGCTAATGTGCATGCAGAGGTGACGGTTGCTGATTTGATAGTGCACATCCGGGACCAGATGCTAAAGGAGAGGCACGACCTGTTTGCATTGGGAGACAACCTGTGGGTTTGTTTCTTTGTTTCTTTCGTCGTTGATTCGCTGTCACTTTCTCACTCTATTGCCTTCTCTCTTTCCTTCTTGCTGTCTTTCTTTCTGTTTCTGTGTTTTTGTCTTTCTGTCCGCCTGCCGTTTGTTGCTTTCTTTCTTTTTTTCTGTTGTGTTCACGAAGAAGAGGAAGGAAAGAAACCATAAAGTCTGGACGTCTTAGAAAAGAAGGGAGAAGGAGAAACATATAGTCTGTTCGTGTGTCCGTCGGTCTGTATATGAAGAAAAGAAGGGAGAAAGAGAAACATACAGAAGAGAATGAAGAAAGAGAAAAAGTGAAAGAAAAGACGATACAGTCTGTCTGTCTGTCTGTCTCTGTCTCTGTCTCTGTCTCTGTCTGTCTGTCTGTCGGAGGGAGAAGAAGAAGAAACATATAGTTTGTCTGTCTGTCTGTCTGTCTGTCTGTCTGTCTATCTGTCTGTCTGTCTGTCTGTCTGTCTGTTGTGTTCATGAAGAAAAGGAGNTGTGTGTGTGTGTGTGTGTGTGTGTGTGTGACAGAGAGAGAGCGTTGCGGCTGTATGTTCGATTTTTTTGCTGCCCCTATGTGTGTGGTCATACGTCCTTTCACTTGTGTCTTTCTGGCTGTCCCTATCCGTGTCTGTGTGCATGTTTCTATCTCATTTGGCTTTTCCTTGCTTCTTTGGCCTTCCCTCTCTCTGATTCTTTTCGGGTCAACAGATCTGCCCCCCCTTCCCATTCGCTCTCATTCCTTTCTTCGTCTGGCGTTTCTCTGCCTGTGCCGCCGTCTTCTTTTTGGGGAGACGAGAGAAGGGTGGTGGCCGGGATATTCGGAGAGAGAATCTGAAAAGAGAACTTCTGCTCATGAATGTTTCCTTCCTTTGAAATCTTTCATCTGATGGGAGCCCCTTTCCCTGACTCTGGAGTGATTTTCTTGCTCCCGTGTTTGCCATTCGACTTAACATTCTGCCTATTGGACCTCATAAAAGGTGGATTCTGCCCCTGCAACCTTTTTGACTGATTGCAGACGGCCGGGTATCTTGGTGTTGATTAACGACACTGACTGGGAAATAGAGAGCGGTCCAGCCACTGAACTGTCAGACGGTGACTCTGTATCGTTTATCTCAACGCTTCATGGAGGGTAAAAATGAAAGCTGACGTACTGCAGCGGTCAAGGAAAACATCACACAACTAGCAGTAGCAGAAGTATCTGGGCAATATCATCTTTGTTAGCATGTATGTGGATTGATAATCGAAATATTTACTAAAAAAATTGTGAACTCGCTCATGAAAGCAGTCATGAAAATTATAGTCTGTCACTAAATCTGGTTGGCCTGCAGTGGTTGCTAGAACTTAGGCTGATAAAGGTCAGATGATCTAGCTTTAGTATGCGAGTGCTAGCTTTAATAATCTAGTTAATAATCCTTAATGATCTCATATGTGCTGCATAATGTGCAAAACGTATCCCAGTATGTTGTGAGCTAGGTTATGAGACAATGTAACTTACTATAGATAACGTATAGTATAGCGCATATAGTAGTAGTCGTCGTATATACTGAGTAGCAGACTAAGTTTATCCGGCCATACATGAATCATGATATGATACTAAAAAAGTGAGGGGGTATTAGGAAGGGGTGCATGTGCAGAAAATTAAACAGTAATGTGACTAATGTCAGTAAAAAAAACTGTATAAAGTTAAAATTTTGGATTTTATAGACAAACAAATCGAGTGGATTTATAAATTGTATATCGGATCAAGAGATCGATTCATTATTCTAATCATTATTCTAATTAATCAATCAATCAATCAAATTTTTTTTTTGAATCAATTCTACTTTATGTCTAGGCGACGCACAGTGGTAAAAAAAAAAAAAAATAGACCCTTCCAGATTTTTTTTTTTTCTTTTTTTCTACGAAGGATTTCCTTGAGCATCTCTAGGAGCACCTAGAGGAGCACCTTTTAGAAGTACTTTTAAACTAACTTCCTCGCGAACTTATTACTCAACTCAAAGTTTTAAACATCTTTCAACCCTAGTTTCAACCCTAGTTTCAACTCTAGTTCTAGTTCTAGTTGTTATTGTACGTTTGTCTCTACTAGTGTCTCTACTAGTGTCTTCACCATTCCATCATCGACTTTGTTGAATACGGACCAACCGATCTTTTTTCCCTTGTTCAACTGTACTGTCACCAGACTTTTCTCTCTTCTCTTTGCTGTGTCTATCAAAAAAACTAACCATGTCTTCTTGTTTTCTATTCACATTGACTTGCATCCGCCCTTCCTTTTTCGTAAATTCTGCAGCCACTTCAGTATCATCCCCACGCCGTATCGACTCGTGCTTTTTGTTGAACACATTTTCATGGCTGGCCGCTGCATCTGCATTAGTACTAGGAAAAGGTTCAAGGTTCACTTCGAAGTAATGAACCTGAATCAGGTTCAAAAACAGGTTCAAAAACAGGTTCACTTTTAATTAATAGAAACCTCATTTTTTCGTATTATTTTATGCTTTTAAATTAGGCTTAAATGCATTTTTAGAACGTTTTATTATAGAATCTATGCCTTAGTAGTGTTTTTAAATCGTTTAAATCAATATTTACGTTCATATTAGGTGTTAGTCTCAAGTTATTCACTGTTTATAGTCGAAAATTAGTAATCAAAAAAGCTTGAAAAAATTGGAAAATGCCATAATTAAATTTATATGATCGTATCAATCATGATAATTTAGTCAACATAAGACTGTCACAGCGTTTCTTTCTTTCTTTCATCTGCTCACCGGTTGCCCCGCGGCCCCCGCCCCCCCCCTCCCCCTCCATACACCGCCGCCTCTTTGACCTGCTGCTCCCGGCCCGGCCTGTTGCTCCCCACCCAGCTGACATATGATGTTAACATATGATGACATGCGTCTATCCGACACAATAGATTGAACCGGCTGGGGACAGTTGCTGTGCGCGCGGCTCCGGCTCCTTATTTCACTTATATTGGCCGCGGGCGGCGCGGGCCTGGCCGGCCTTGTGCCAGTAGCCGCGCGTCTGGCCTCCAAAACAGGTTCAAAACAGGTTCAACAGGTTCAATAGGTTCAAAACAGGTTCAACAGGTTCACTTTTTAAGATTTGAACCTTTTCTCAATGAACCTTTTCCCAGCCCTAATCTGCATCATCACTAACGATATCTAGGACGATATACATTTTGAAGCTCTAGTCGAAGCTAGTTTTTGTCAATCCTTTTAAGCGTCTACCAAGCTAAAAGTGAAACTGGGATCCTAGATATGATTCAAACTCTAGTTGAAGCTAGTCATTTAACCTTTATTTTTTTTTATATATACAATAAAATTTTAAATTTAAAAAAAAAAAGAATAGGCGTTTTCAGATTTTTTTTTTTTTTTTTACCACTGTGCGTCGCCTAGCTTTATGTATTAAAGGGCCAGTTAAGGCTCCAATTAAATCATTAATTATGATACTATCACCATCACCACCTGGCAGTCTTCTCCAGTTTGAACTTCTGTAACGTTGAGTTTGAAAAAAAAAAAATAACGATACAATGTTATTATTAAATCGATCATATGTATGTTTATGAACTTTCTTCTAGATTTTTTCGGGCTAATTATTTAGCCGCTTGTACAGCAATTTCTTTCTGCCTTAGGTTGCTGCCGGTGCATGGCGTAAAGTTGTTTTGCAGTACGCTTGCATGGCGTTGCTTGCATCTTTCTGGGATTCTTCCAAAGTACAGGTCCTGTTAGGGGTCCCGGCAAAAGTCCCACGTTTCTGCAATTTTGACTTTTGATTTACGTTCTGAATATCGTCCAACACCTTTTGGCAGCGAAGGAAAGAAAACGCTGCGAACTCTTCATTGGCGCGGACCGCCATCTGGGCCGCTGTATGCATATTAAACGGAATGTTCGGGAATTCAAGCGTGCCGTTGAACAATTCCCGCCACTTAATGCCACTTAATTCACATGCAGTATCGTCTCGTGCAGTACACACGGGTATGACGGACTCTCTGTGACGTACGTACTTCGTGATGGAGCAAGCAAGTAATGGATTCATTCACAAGTGAATTTCCAGCAGTAAGGCCCTCCTGTCCCCTGCTGTTCTTTCTCAAGTGAGAAGAAGAAAAATGCACACGCTGCATGGCTACATGGAGGCTGGTCACGAAATTTTAAAAGTAGAAGAACATCGTCGCTCAAGGCGAAGAAAAACGGATCGCATGCATGAATTAAAGAAAAATGATGTGGGCTGGACAGCGACGCACCACCAGAATTGATGAAACAAAAAAGCGTTAAAGTTTCTTTTTCAAATTGCTTTTCTTCTCCGCACTGCACGTACGCTGACAGGAGAACTTCCTGCCGATCGAGCTTCCAAACTCCAAAAAGTTTACCCACGCACACTTACTGACACGTAAAGGCACACACGTATGCACCGAAATTTGACTTTTGACTTCAGGACGAATTCAGATTTTCTTTTCTGTCTTCGAAGCTCTCGGCTCAATCAGCCCTTCTGCTTTGAAAATTCCAGCCCCCCCAATTTTTTTTCGACATCAAGATTCTTTCTCTTCTGTCGTGTGCGTGCGCCAAATCAGAGGCGCTCGCAAGGAGGCAAAAAGGCTGGCGGCTTGGTTATCTGTCACTCCAACGCCAGAACCGAAATGAATGAATTAAGTGACACAGACATGCAAGCCTTCAGAGAAAAGTAAGGACAGAAACGAAGAAAGATAGAGAGGAAGAATGAAACAGAAACAGACGTCTATCAGAACAACTGATACATGAGTGAGGTAGTATGTCTGTGTGATTTGACTTGCAAGGCGATCGATCGAGGCCTGCCCTCCTCAAGAGGAAGACAGCAAAAAGTCAATCAACGAATCAACGAAAGAACTATCAATCAAAGGAGGGACGAAGGGAGGAAGGGAACTGTCAGACAGACTTACTGGTCAAATGCAGAGAGAGGCGCATACATACATGACGCGAGTTGTGCATGTCAGTCCATGCAATCATACACGTCCGGTCCTCTCTACCTCTCCATCGCTCTTCCTTTCCGCTCTTTGCGAAGCTACTTTCGTCGTTGCTCTATTCCTGTTGTTACAAAGACACACGCACACACATACGCATGTATGCGTGCATACGAGAGGGAATGAATTGAAACATCCATCAGTCACCCTCCTCTAATTTCCTCTCCCGTCTCTCCGACCTCTCCGGCAGCGTCTGCTGTCCCTCCCTCCTCCACGAGCAGACCGTGCTGACGAATTTTCTCTTCCACAAAGCTGTACAGCTCCGGGTTCATTCTCCTCCTCTCAGCGTGTTTCGACTCTTCCTTTCCAGCCTCTTTGCAGACTTTGTTCAATTGGGACATCGCCAGAGCCATGATCTGCCTGCAAGTTGCAAGGGGATTAAAAGAGGCAGGCGATGCTTGTGTGCTGGAGGCGACGAGAGCAGGGGCTCGCAGAAAAAGGCGGCAGACAAACACCACTGTTGCTTGTCTCACTTATTCATACGCACAAGGTCGCACCCCCCCACACACGTGCACTCATCATGTCCAACTGTGCGGGAGGCGAACGAATGCACAATTCCAAAAAGCCGCTTTGACGAGGTGTTCTCAAGAAGAAGAAAGCATTTTTCGTTAATTCATCGCTTTTTTTTGTCGAAGATAAGATTTACGCGACTTGCGGGACCGCCCCTTGCTTTCCCTGAACTGTTTCGCTTCGCCCTGCGATGTATCCGCGGCTACTCGTCTTTCTTTCTGCATCCACCCACCCAATCGATCCCAGGGAGAAGAGACACACACACACAGAGGTACAAATAAAGAAAGAAGAAAGAAAGAAAGAAAGAAAGAAAGAAAAGAAAGAGCTTACTTCGTTGCAAAATTGAGAAGCCAGGAAGGAAGGCTCAACTTTGGATCCACCTGCACTCACTCATTCGAAACTCACTCACTAACTGACTCACTCAGGTTGTTTGATGTACAGAGTCTGCCCAGATTTTATTGTGCACGCGCGCTTGAAAGGACATCATACAGAACAGAAACGAGAGGCACGCGGGGGGCGAAAAAACTAAAAGCTCCCCCCCCTTCGTACGTGCCGCTTCCCCTTCCTCTGTCCCCACACCGACGCTGACTGACGCACGCACTGACCGTCCACGCCATTTGCACAAAAGACCGAGTGGCGCTACGGGGATAGATGGCGATTCCCCCGTCCACATCCATCCGCACAGCACCAGACTCGGGTTCCGGGATGCTCTGCATTCGTTCATCCATCCATCCGTCCATCCGTCCAATCGTCCGTTCACCCACATCATGATTCTTCCTCTGATCAGCCCTTCTCCTCTTCAGTTGGCAGAAAGCTCATGCAGGTAAGGCAACGATACTCTAGTTGATGGGTGAGACAAGAAAGTCACTGCTCTTTCAAAAAGCAAGTTGCTGGCTGAGTCGTGCATGAGGTCGTTTTCTTCCTCAGTGAAGAACACTGCCTCTTCTCCCTCTAGGTTTCTCTCTCCTTGCACACCTTTCAAAGAAACCGCCCCCCTCCTATTCCTCTCCCTCGCTGAATCCCCCTCTGTCTGTGTACTTATCGGTCTGTCTGTCTGCCTGTCGGTCGGTCGGTCTGTATGTCTATCCATGAGTGCATTCAATCGTGTGGCAGCCAACCAGACCGACAGACCTTGTGTACCTCTTCTGCCGTCTTCTCCCAGAAGTCCCTCTGTGTGGAGAGATCGGATGGTGTCTGGGAAGTAGAAGACTTGAAGGAAGAGGAAGAAGGGGAAGAGGAAGAAGAGGGGGAAGAAGCCTCCCCGTCGGGAGGAGGGAGGACAGTCTCCTCAAGAGGAAGATTCGGACGGGACGGGCCAGAGGGCGCACACGTGGACGGAGACGGCACTTCTCCATCACCCTCCTCTCCCTCCTCCTGAGCGTCTGAAAAGGGGCCACACGCCCACCCTTCCTCTTCAGGTGTTTGCCCTTCTCTATCCTTCGTCTCCTTCCCCTCTTTCCCCTTTTGTCTCACTGAGGCAGAAAGGGGGCCCGCCTCTTCCCCCCCATCGCTCCTCCGACTTCGCATCTTCACCAGGATCCGCTTCTTGTCGCCTAACTCATCACAGGCGATAATATGCAAAACCACGTCTCTGCGGACAGAAGAGAAGAAGACCCGTTGCGTCGATCGTCATGACAAAAGAAAGAAGACGAAACACGAAGACATGCAAATAGTCATCGCTTCTGGAGAAGAGTACAACCCTCCGTCCGAAGAGACTGACCGGATACGCGCGCGGGTTCTCTGTCTTTCTCTTCGTGTCTGTGTGCCTCTCTCTCTCTCTTTTCTCTCCCCCCCCCCCACACACAAGCAAACATGCTTTCGCTCTCAAGTCCCTCCCTCCTTGATTCCTGCCTCCTACCTCACTCACCTGTTGGCTATGGGCCACGGAGCGTCGAGGTGGAAGTGTGCGACCTGCTCGATCAGCCCCAGTTGGGCACAAGTCTTGGACTCACGGAGACCGGCTCTGCAAGGGGGGGG
>JAHBMJ010005204.1:7308-24868 GCA_018398765.1 Chromera velia | reverse complement strand
GGGGGGGGGGGGGAGCGTCGTCAGTGAAATTAAATGGTAACGTACAAGGGTCATCAGGCAAGTACGGGTGTACCAATAGTGTGTGACACGGCAGACAGGAAGACGGGTGGAGTTTCTGGAAGAGAAAGAAACAGATTGTTTGTCGGGATCTCTCTGCCTGTCTGTATGGGAGGGGGGTTCGGAGGCTTTGGTCTCCTTGACACAAATGGAAGGAGAAGCAGCAGTGCAGAAGGCGGCGAGTGAACCCATGCAGAGACCCACAGAAAGGCGACAAGAGAAGGAAACGGAAGCTGAAAGAGAGAGGAGGTTAAACGACGCAGAGAGGTCAGGCCGATGAAAGGGAGAAATGAAGAGACCTATATGGAAAGATTCTTTTTGTTCTTCCTTTGTCTGTACGAGGGAGGAACAGAAAAAGATGTTCGTTGGTTCCTGCTGACACACCTGAAGGGCAGGGTGAAGTAGGGGATCCAGAGAGGGAAGAGGTCGATCTCGTTGAACACGCTGAGCATGTCCACCAGGGGAGCATCAATCAATCCTGCTTCCTTGCAGCATACGCAGAGAGGATGAATCATTTGTTGATTGTCATGGAATGAAGGGGAGATCAATGATTCATTCCTCTGGGGGGGACTGTGGCTTGCCGAGCTCCGGGGGGCGGAGACAGACAAGAAAAGGGATACACAAAACTTGAAAGCGCTCTTCCACACATCGATGAAAGTCGTCCTACACCTGCATGATGGAGGTCCGAGCTCTGTGTCTTGCCGGTTGCTGACGGGGGGCACTCATGGACAGCTGCAGCTAGTCGCATGGACTGAAGTGAAGTGGAGGCCGGAAGGAAGGATGTTCTGACCTTCAAGTCTGAAGGTGTACATCGGGCTTCCCTCCTGGTGGCGGTAGGAGATCCTCATTTCTTCTCCCTTGTCTATGTGCGTGATCCACCCGTCTTGCTGCCCCCCCTCGATTGTCATCACGACTGTCCTGAAGGCCTCGAACCTCTGCACGATGTCCTCGAGGTCCTCGTTTGAGAGCACACGCTCCTTCCCGTACAGCTCGACCATGCGGCAAATCACACGGAAGGCCTCAGGGGTGGAGTGCTCACCGTGGAGGGCCACCGCCTCCTCGCGGAGGGCCTCGAAGTCGGACACCGGAACATCGGTTTCCCTCGCAGGGGAGCTGACGGGACCCTCAACCGCCATTGTGCAGATGCGCATCGATCTCACTGGCCGGATGGGTCTTGATTGACGTCTCACGTGCAAGGGACAATGCACAAGACGCACCCGTCAAACCATGCAAGGCTGGATAGTGCTTTGGAAGACAGTTGCCACGCCGGCAGACGTCTTTCGATCGATTATGCTGATACGAATGTGATCGAGGAGCGCCCTTCGACTCAGAAGACATGCATTCATTCAGTTTCAAGGGAGCTCATGCAGTCAGTCTGCTTCGTCGCAGAGCATCGCGGGGCCCTTCCACTGCGGGCACCTGGGTCGCGCCGCCACTTTCGCGATGAGTGCATGCATGGGCGCCGCCGCAGTGCCTGCCCCGCCTTCTGCAACAAAAATTGCTGAGGGACAGTCAAAATTCTGCTTCTGAGTGTGCTTCACTGATCTTCACTCGAGACTACATTGTGAGCCCTGACTGACTTGAATGCACGTGCACAGGCAGAATCCACTAGCTGTGAATTCCTGAAGAGCTTGGTCTCACAACGCCCTGCGGAATATGGAGTCCTCATCTGCTGCACCAAGGAGACGGCGTGTTTTGGGCAAAAACAGAAAGAATTGAATTCAATATGGACAAGGAGGGTGGGGGGGACCCGGAGGGCCGCGCTTTCGTCGAAGACGCTTTCAGGGAGGAGGAAAGAAGGGATGAGGAAGAAGCGGAGAGAGGGGGGTATAACTGGGAACAGGTGAGGAGATTCGTCTCTCCGCATATATCCGTCTACATTATACTTCCCATCCAATGGATTCCTCCTAAATGTTTTCCTGATCCTGTTGACCGCATTCTCCCGTTTCCCTGCTCCGTGTTCCTTTTTTGCGTTCCTTGCCCCCTTGTTGGTATGAGTGCTGCTTTATCTACCGCGTATTATCAGATACGATTCTTGCTCGCGCTTCCCCCCTTCCCTTCATTTCCCTTTTCCTTCCCTGACCCATTTTTCCGTATTCTCATGCACACTTCTCTCAACTATGCAATGCAGGATTTGGAACGACCGTGGGAGTTGGTGAGGGAAGACAAGGGACAACTGGTAGATGAGGCGCGGGAGAACAAACGGAGACGGAGACTCGTAGTCGGAGAAGCAAAAGCTCATGTGCGAAAGATGATGATCCGGTGTGTTTCCGCGTGTGCTTCGTTTTCTTACTTCGGAAGGGGGGGGACGTTAACGCTGTGGGAGGCAGGCAGACAGTCAGACAGACAAACGGACGGACGGCTCTTAGATTTTCCGCTCACTTTCGACGTTTGGAGGAGGGAATGAAGGCGCTTCTTCTTCTGTTTGGTGTACATACTCCTCTTCCACCTCTTTCCTCCCTGTCGATCTTGCTTCCCTTCCCTTCCCCGCACACTTTCTCTTCTCGCAATTTCCATAGGCTTTTTGCTGTATCCTCTCTTACTGATCAGGACGTCGCTTTCGCTTTGAGCCACCCTTGTTTTTTGTCTCTGATCATTTGTTGTGTCTTTCCGGATTCTTTCTCACCTTGGGTCTGTATGTGCAGAAACTTAGTCTTGATAGTCGACAATTCGAGTGCCATGGGGGAATCAGATCTAAAGCCGTCTCGCAAGAAGCTCGCACATGGGTGCATCACGGTGGGTCAATTTGGTGTAGGCAGAACGGCTGCCCCGCTTTTTTCCCCCATGCAGGCTTGTCCTTTACGCTTTCAGTTTCCTATCGGGTCTCCACATTTTCCCTCCACCATTTAACTTCTGATTTCCTTCCTGCCTGCCCTGGATTGTATGCACCCTGTGAACTGAACTGACAGGAATTCATCAAGGAGTTCTTCCAACTGAACCCAATCAGCCAGCTGAGCATCGTCGCTCTCCAAGACAGAGTCGCCAAAATCGTCACCCCACTTTCGGCAAACCCAGAAGGACAGGTCTGTTCGGCTGTAATCTGTACAAACACCTTTTCATTTGTCTGCAGCTTTGCTCGTCTGTCTGTCTTCTGAAAGGAAAAACAAAGAAAAACACAGACCATATAGTCTCTCTGTCTTCGAGCTTTTCGGTCTATGTCTTCTATCGCGGGGCTCTCTCTCTTCATCTGTTTCTCGGAAAACGCCTCCTCTCCACACCTGCATCGAACCCTGCCAACAAAACCACACCAACACACACACACACACACACACACACACAGAGAGAGAGAGAGAGAGAGAGAGAGAGAGCTTCGAAAGGTAAACGGATGTACGTATTCCCGCTTGCTGTTCTCTTCCATTTCGGCCTCAGAGTCTTCTTCTGTCCGTGCATCTCTGTCTGTGCTGTACTGATGTCAGAGACCCCCCCAGCAAAGTTGAGACAAGATGAAGTGTCCTCGAACAATCCTTCTTGAGCGGGAAAAACATGAACGGGTGCATGGGTGGGTCTGCAGATTCGTGCCCTTGAGGACTTTCTGCAACAGAACAAACACGAGGGACACCCCTCCCTTCAAAATGCACTCCAGGTCCGGATCTGGGGAGGGAAGGGGGGAGGGGGGATGTGTGGAGGAAGGAAACACAGAGACGTTTCTTGACACTTGCGCTCAATTGGCAAAGAGTTCTGCATCAAAAATGCACTCACTCACTCACTCTCTCACTTACTCACTCTCTATACTTTTGCACGGCAACAGTTTATGACAAAAGGTGTCAAGGCTACTCTTTTTTTCTTCCTTCAGCTTCTCTGTTCTTTGTCCTTTACACTTGTATTCTTTTTTTCCTTTGCTGTCTCTCTCTCTCTCTCACACACACACAAACACACACACACAGTCTCTCCCTCTCTCTGTTGTTTGTGTGCAGAAAGTGGAGGCTCTGACGGCCTCTCTGCCGCCGTACGGAACTCGTGAGGCTCTGGTGGTGTGGGGGTCTCTGGCAACTATAGACCCTGGGTGGGTCCGCGGGGTGGGGTGGGGTGGGAAGCTGGAAGGTTTTCGTGTGCGTGTGTTTGCTTGAGCCTCCTTCTTCGATTCCATATACTTGCTTTTTTTTCCCCTTTTGTTTTTTTTGGGGGGGGAAGAACCGAGGGCTTCTTTCGTTCCTTTTCCCCTTTTGTTCTTCCAATAAGTAGTCTTCTGTTCCTCCCACCGTCTCTCTCTCTTCTCAGTCGATCTCTTTTGATTGCTGGTCGCACTTGAACGACAAAATGCGAGAGAGCCTTCTCACTCATTCATGAACGTGCTGCCCCGCTCTACCATCAGCACACTCAGTGACTTGATCATTTCTGCTTGCCGGAACGAATCCTCCACTGTATGAGTTTGCAAAGACACAGACGGAAAGGAAAGGAAGGGCAGACACGCAACGTCGTTGTGTTCTTTCTTTCTTTCTTTCTTTCTGAGCGTCTGACTGCAGGAACGTTTTGGACTCCATTGCCATGGCCAAGCGGACGAACCTCCGTCTGTCTGTGGTGTCCATGACTCCAGAGCTGTACATCTTGAAGAAGATGACCAAGGAGACCGGAGGGTCGATGTCCGTGGCCTTAGACAGGGAGCACTTCAGGGCAATTCTCCTCGCACACACCGCAGCTCCGGAATGGCAGTCAGTTGATTGACATCATTCATGTGGAAGGAACAAAAAGAAGGAAACTAAGGGAGTCGTTGAAGAAAGTGCACATGCAGACTTGATCGCATCTATTTTCTGTGTGCCTGCAAATGTCTCCTTTTCATGGTTCGTTTCTTTTTATGTATGCGTTTCTTTGTCGGGCTGTCTATCCGTCTGTGTCTGTGTCTGTGTCTGTGCCTGCCTACCGGTCTTTTCCCTTTCCCTCTTTTTCTATTCCGTGCGGCTCTCTGCTTGTTTTTGCGACCTTCTTTCCTTCCTGTCCAAGTGGGTGAAGGTGGGTGGAAGAGCGGCTTGTGAGCATCATGTAGAAGGAACACTTTAGAGAAAGACTGAAGGAAGCATGTGAGGCGGATCGGGTTCCGTTCACATGTTTGTCCAGCTGTCTGTCTGTCTTGTCTGTTGGGTTGACTCCATGCCTACCTCCCTGTCTCTATCTGTGTCTCTCTCCCTTCTTGTTTTGTTTTGGCCTCTTGATGATCGATTGACAGCTCTTTGGACGAACAAATGGATGGATGGATGGATGGATGAGTGGATCGATGCAGACCGACTCTGGTGAAGGATGCTCTGGTGCCAATGGGGTTTCCTGAACTGAAGGTGAGCCATCGATGAAGGGATGGAGTTAGTGAGGGGTCCGGTTTCTTTCTCTCTCTCTCTCTCTCTCTCTCTCTCTCCATTTTCCTTTGCATCTTTGCCCTCTCCTCTCCTCTCCTCTCCTCTCCTCTCTGTGAGTGTGCATGAGGTCCATCCTCCTGCCTCCATCTTTCTGCCTGTTGCTCACCTGCATTTCTTCTTTTGTATGGTTCTCTCTGCATGTGTTTCTCGTTTTCAGTCTGACATTCTGGAGGTAGTTGGATGGCAGCTGGGATGGAGCCAGGGGGGTTGAATTGACATAAACCGGATGTTTTCTGTTTGTCATCTGCTGTAGTTGTTTTTCATTCTCCGCATAACTCCTTCAGTTCCTGTGCTTGTTTGTCTCTCGCCTTCTCGCTCTCTCTGTTTCATTTCCATGTCGACGAACTTCTCGCTCCCTGTGTTTCGTTTCCATGCAGACGAACTTTTCGCTGTGCATCTGCCACGGAAGATTTGTGTCAGTCTCTCGGTTGCTAGATGAATCGGTTTCGTCTGGTTGCTGTACATGGCTGTCGTCTGTGTCAAGAAATCCGCAGCCACCTGAAAACTGGGGGCAGTAATTCTTCAAATGTGACCTCTCTCTTTGTTTCCAATCCTCTTCCATGACGTGCTCTTGAGGACACGAAAGAAAAAAGAGGGGCGACAGGAAGGGTGAGTTGGCACAGATTGGCTGACGGGCTGAGTGAGAAGGAGAGGGTGGCAGTATTGGGTCAACGTCTCTTTCTCCCTCCCTCCCTCCCTAGCTGGCTCTTTGCTGCTATTCTTTTTCTCGTTCTTTTGGCGCCAATGACCCTCTCCCTCTCTGCCTTTCTGTCTGTCTGTCGGTCTGGTGGATTGATGGATGGATGGATGCATCGGTGTGTGTCTGCCTGCCATCATCGGTGCATGCAGGCAATCTTCCTTCGAGTGCCCCCAGTGCTCTGCCCGCATCTGTGAGATTCCTGCGAAGTGCGCGGTCGGTCGGTCAGGAAAGTCTCTGTCTCCTCTGTCTCTCTCTGTCTCTCTCTCTCTCTCTCTCTCTCTCTCTCTCTTTTTTTCTCTCGTGCGTGTGTTTGCGTGCGTCTGTGTCTGGTTTCTCTCCGTTCCTGAGGCCAGCTGTCCATCTCTCTTTTTCCTCTCGGCTTGTTCGTCGAAAGAGTGCGCAACCTTCTATTTTTTGCGGCACCACTGTTGTGCTTTGTGCTTTCCTATTTTCCCCATCCATTTCTGTTCCTTCGGTTATCCTTTCCGGCAGTTTCATATTGTAGTGAGTGGTGGTGTGTTTCTCCTTTTCTTTTTTGACTGTGCTACTTCTCGATCATCTCCCTGCTGACCTTCACAGCACTGCACCCTCCACTTGGCATCTTCTGTCGACATCGGGAGAGGATATCATCACCTCTTTCCACCAGAACCTTTTGAACCCGTCAGTCAGTCAGTCGGGCAGGCAGGCAGGCAAGAAGGCACGATGGTCGTGTGGCAGATTCTCGCCTGCATCGGTATCATCCTTTCTTGCTTCCTTCCTTCATTCTGCACCCATGAGAGAATCAGGGGATGAGAAAACGTGAAGGGCATTGTGAACTGCCTGCCTGGAAACTCACTCGCGTTTTTTTTTATTCATTCTCCCTCTGGAGTCATCGTGAGAGAACCAGCTGACTGATGGGATTTGTGCTGCATGGGAGCTTTTTCAGTCCTCGAATGATTCTGCATCTGTCTGCCTTTTTGATTTATTCCTCGTGAGTGGACGTGCAGGCGGGGGGGGAAGAGTCTGATGACCTCCTGTATGAGTGTGGGGGGTGTTTCCAGTCGTTCAGTGGAGGTGAGTGGTGAGAGAAATGCAGGGCGGGGGTGGGTGATGCTTTGGGTGTCTCTTAGGCGAGTTTCTTCAACATTCGACGGACTTGGACGGTCTTTTTTCTTCTGTGCATGGAGAGACAGACAGACAGACTGATGAGCATGCAAGAAAAACAAATTTGGAGAGGAGTCTGAGGTGTGTCTTTTTTCCACGAATGTTGGTGGTTGTGTTTGTAGATTTTGTTGTTTTCGACCCCCGTCACTCTACAAGTTGTTTCCGACCCAATTTTTCTCTATGGTTTTTTTTTGCTATCTGGCGATCGCAGTCGTGTTTAAAAGGGAGAAACTTCCAGGCACAGTACATGAATGCGTGAGTCCCTCCCATGCTTTCCTCTGCATTTCTGTCGATGTGAGTGCATGCAGGGGCGGGCAGGTGTCCTCGGTGCAAGACCATATTCTGCGGGTGGGTGGGTGGGTGGGTGTGTCTGTGTGTATCTTCACCTTTTCTCCCTCCCTATATATATATGTATATATATATATATATATATATATGTTATATACATGCATATATATATATATATATATGTATGTATACATATGTAATATATGTGTGTGTATATATGTATGTATGTATATATATATATATGTGTGTGTGTGTGTGTGTGTGTGTGTGCGTGTGTGTGTGTGTGTGTGTGTGTGTGCGTATGTGTGTGCGTGGGTGTGTGTGGTTTGTGTGTGTGTGAGAGAGAGACAGAGACAGGGACAGAGAGAGACAGAGACAGACAGATACATACACACACACACACAGAGAGAGAGAAGGAGGGAATGGGAGAGAGAGAGAGAGAGAGAGAGAGAGATCGTAAGCATGTGTGTGCCTCTGCGCGGTTGGCTGAGCTAGCTGGTGTCTCTTCTTTTTCCTCTTTCTCCCCTTCTTCTTTGCTTTTCATCCCTGCGGTTCCACGCCTGCTTCATCCATGCAAGAATGCTATGAAGCTTTCTCTTGATTTTCGAGGCAATCATCGACCAGCCTCGAAGGTTCGCTCCTCGGACTGGTCTTCCGTCTACTTACTGTCTATATGAACCTGCCGCATCTCCTTTCGTTGAGACAAGGCAGACAGATAGACAGACAGACAGACAGACGGACGGACGGACGGACGGACGGACGGACGGACAGACGAACATGAGGGCAGAAAAAAGAAAAAAAGAAGAAAACTGCATGTGTCTATTCGCGAATTGAGATCCCCGTTGTGTTTCTTTCAACCAGTATTTCTCGATTCTTTTTTTGTTCGATCCTCCTCGCTGTCTCCCCTCTTCCTTCCAGAGTTTGTGACGACTTCATCCACAGAGAAATACACCAGTGCACAGGCTGTCTTCTCCCTCCCGCTTCTGGTGGCGGACCGGGACACGGCGCAGACGGGGGAGGCACGGGTGCAAGTGCAGTACGTGGAACCGCGGGTGCAGAAGGAGGACGACCACTGGCAGCAGCGGGGGGCGGTGTGACAGCAAAGAGGGGACCTGCAGTCGGGAGTTCGGGTGGAGGACAGGTGCTGTTTGCATCGGGGGGTGTGCGCTTAGAGAGGTGCTAGGCGGGGGAGCAGATGCAGAGAGCGATAATAGGGAAAAGAGTTAGAGACGTAAATGAGTAGGAGAACTTTTGGGGGTGGGATCCTGTAAAAAAGTCATCTGACGTGCTTCTTTCGTTAGCCACCAGACTGTCAGAAAGGAACAGATACGCTGCAGCGTTCTCTGATTGATTGGAAGTCCGGAAGGTGGGGGGCTAGATGGGGAGAGGGAATAACTCAAGGACAGGGGGAAAACGCACGGTGGAGCAGACGTAACGCTCTTGAACAGTTGCATGCATGAAGGCCCGGAGAGGATGAGAAAGCGGACTTGGCAGGTCGAAGATGTTGTGGCATACCTCCATTTCTCGCATCGCATAAAATTCTGAATGCCGAGCCGCCCGAGCGTCGATCGATCGTTTCGTAGGGTCGTCAACGGTTTGTCACAACAGCCAGCCCAAAAGCTAACAAAGCTTTAATAGAAACATGTGCTTCAATTAATAAATGATATTTGACAAGAAGGCTAGCAAGAAGGTTTAATTCAATATGATGACAACTGTTCAATTATATTTGACACATTGCCAATAATTCGCTGATAAAGCAAACCATAATATTAATTCATTTTAACTGTATGCTGCCTTATCTCTATACTTACTTATGTGTGTACAATTGCATCTTTGCCACTGGCCGGTACTGATATAGACTGAAATGTCCCCCCCCAATGAAAAAGAGTGTATAATATAGGAGTGATGTTAAACTAAATTAATCGCCTACGTTCAGTTTGCATGCAAAAATTCAAGTTTTAATTTCTTGTACTTCCTAGTGTACTTCTTTCATTCAGTGCTCTAGGGCACCACTAATCACTATTCACTATTATAGCCTTTAATTCATAGGATTAATTATATAGCCTAGTAAGCCTAATCTTATTCTAATCTTCCTCTAATTTATAGAAACCTAGGCGACGCACAGTAATAAAAAAAAATAAAAAAAAAATTGAAGAAGCCTAATCTTTTTTATTTTTTTTTTCTATTATTTTATTGGAAGTGCCAAACATGTAACAAAAACACATCTAACTACAAAACCTACCTTTGCTAAGTTTGCTTGGACTTTTGGCCACTAGACTAAAAAAAAAAAAAAGAAAAAAAAAATCTCGATATGTCTATTCTTTTTTTTTTTTTTACCACTGTGCGTCGCCTAGATAGAAACGTCCAATTTTGAAAATGAGGCCTTAACATTTTGGAATCATAATTTTTAATGTTCATGCAATTTAACTCTCAATTCATTATGGTAGTAATTTGAAATAATTTAAAGCAATTTAGAGGAATGTACAGTAATTTAGGATAGTAGCTAGGATAGTAGACTACAGTAATGGTTTGATCACGCCATGATTTTCCCCGTCTGTGTTGTATTGCCCTCTTTTCTCCTTCCGGGCAAGCCTCGCCTCATGAACGCGTAAGTTAATGAGTGTGAGCTCATCTGCGCACGTGTGCGTATGAACAGGCAAAGAGGGAACAGGCAGAAAACACACGCGTTTATCATGAACGGGCTGTTAAAGAAAACTGTAAATTTATGTACACGTTGGTTTGTTTTTTTTGCCAATTCTCCAATCATTCAATGTCGCTCAATGCGCTCAAGGTTGACATAATTGCGCTTGCAGCTCAATGCGCTCAAGGTTGACATAATTGCGCTTGCAGCATGAAAGAAAGAAAGAAAGGAAGAAACAAAAAAAGAAAGAAAGAAACAAAGATTCGGCCTGTCAGTCCACCTCTCCGTCGGTCTGCAGCGCACAATCCTGAACTATCAAGACCATGAACCAGAAATATAGTTTTTTGAAACACGCAGACAAGGACGCACTTGCACCCCCCCCCCCCCCCCCCCCCCCCCCCCCCCACATACAAACACATACAGAGAGAGGGGGAGGGGGGGGAGGGAGAGAGAAACAGAGAGAGAGAGAGAGAGAGAGAGAGAGAGAAACGAAAAAGAAAATCAAAAACACACACAAAAAGTTTGACTGACATCCTGGACGTCTTGTCATTCAGGGAGAAGCCTGTGCAGACCGCCACCGTATGTTCCTCGACGCAGTCCTGAATCTTCTTGATTCCCTTCTTCAGGAGGGCCACGCGACCGTCCGAGGCCTCCTTGATCGCCCAGGAGAGCACACTGTGGTCACACATGGGTGCATCCCCGTGAGGGTGGGTGCACCACTGCATGGGCCCAAAAGGGCACCCGAACGGCCAACCTGTCCGTGGGCACCAGATCAGGCGGAGAGTGCATGGAAGTACTTCAGCTCCGCATCCACTTCCTGCAAGGAAGGAAGGAAGGAAGGAAGGACGGAATGAATGAATGAATGAATGAATGAGTGAATGAATGAATGAATGAATGAATGAGTGAATGAGTGAATGAATGAGTGAATGAGTGAATGAATGAACGAATGAATGAATGAAGAAAGAAAGGAAGGAAGAAAGAAAGAAAGGAAGGAAGGAAGGAAGGAAGGAAGGAAGAAGGGAAGAAGGGAAGAAGGGAAGAAGGGAAGAAGGGAAGAAGGGAAGAAAGAAAGAAAGAAAGAAAGAAAGAAAGAAAGAAAGGAAGAAAGAAAGAAAGAAAGAAAGAAAGAAAGAAAGAAAGAAAGAAAGAAAGAAAGAAGGAAAGAAAGAAAGGAAAAAGGAAAGGAAGGAAGGAAGGAAGGAAGGAAGGAAGGACGAGAGAAAAAAAAAAGAAAAAGAAAGAAAGAAAGTAAAGCAAGAAAGAGAGTCTCTTAGAGAGACGAAACAACAAGGCGCGATAGAAGACTGACACCGACGCAGATACAGAAAGGGTGGAGTCCTTTGAGAAGAGCAGAGAGGGTGAAAGTTAAATGAATTCAGCAGACAGCGACCAAGAGCAGCTGACCTCCCAGGAGGTGGACCCGTGAGTTCTCCTGCAAGCACATACATAGCATACATCTAGGTGTATATATTAATATACAGAACGGAAATGCGGATCAATGCAGGCAGAAAGATCCCTCCCTGTCTAGCTACTGGTACGTGCATGACAAAGCATGAAATTCCGGTCAGTGGGGTTTTCTCTTTTACTCTTTGAGACTGACAGGATTGGCTGCGAGACCCGATCCCTGGAGGGTGGACTCCTTCTCTGGTGCTTGGTTGTCCTTTGGCTGTTTGCCCGCAAAGATGAGACGTTGATCTCCTATCGGGACCCCTTCTCTCTCCTGAATCTTCACCTTGACCTGCTCGGCACATGTAGTAATACAGTAGTGTGCAGCATCACAAAAAACACCTCTCGCGAGACGAGAAAAGATACGTATATACAAAGTGCTATGTCCGGAGAAGAAAAAGATTTTCTCTCCCATCTCATGGAGCCAGTCCAGCTTCTGGACACAGGTCTTTCTTGTCATGACGTCCATAAGGTGACCCATGTGTCTGTTCCTCTCAGGGGGGAGTGCAGTTTTCAAAGGAGGAGAGTTAATTGTTGAGGCGGGAGACGGCTGCACGTCTCTGTCGAATTAATTTATTAATATATAGCTATATAGATCTACCTAGTGATGTTTCGCGCGCGGCCACGGCATCTGAAATCCTTTCCAAGAAACTGTGCGTGCGTCAATTCGCTTCATTGTCGCCTCGGCATCATGCATGCATGCTTAATTTTTCCGTGTCTGACCTTTTTTCCCCTGCATGTGGTTAGCCGCGTCACTGTGTTTGCTCCCCCGATTGCTTCCCACTGAGGATGAAGAGTGGCCAACCATTCTTCACACTCGTGCACTCTGACGCGTGCCTACCTGCTTCCTTGGATCTTGGGTAGAAACATGTAGTCGCATATATAGGTACTCGGTCACGCCGCCGAAAGACGTCAAACAAGGTTCTCCGAACGGTTGACTATATTGCCCTCCACTTCCTCCTTGTGTAGTGCATGGGTGCCAAAGTAATTCAGACAGAGGTACCGCCTGTCCAAGCAAAAAGATTCTGCTTGAATTATGATCGGAGGGAGCGCTCCTCAAACTTTCCACGCAGAGAAGGACCCGGAGACGAAGGAACTTTCAGGAGATCCGACACCTCCAAACGGGAGGGTCTGGTCTTTTGAAAGACTTCTTCCCTACAGTGCCTTCAAAGAATCCAGAGGAGGCTACCACGCCTACGCCCCCTTCGAGCGAAGCCTCTCGTGGAGACATGTGTTCAGCACACGAGGCATCACCTTCTACCGATATACCCCCTACCTGTTTTATTGTATCCAATGGTTCTTCTTCGTTGTTAACGCCCTTTTGGCGCGATTGGATGGCGATGGATCGCAAGGTCTGGCCTCCCGGCCACGGGAAGTTCTGGAGGCAACCTACCACGTTTGTCTTCTTTTGATGACTCCCGGACTGCTCTTTCCGTTTCGTGCCCCGACATCTGTCCTTTACATTTGGCTCCACCGTGGTTGGCTTATTGCGAGTCTTGTTGCGGTGACCAGCACAACCGGGTCTGCGCCTGAATTTTTTCTTGTCGGTGCTTTCATCGTTTGGTTCTCCGTGGTGGGGATCGACCTGCTCACTTTTCCGCGTCGTCCGGCTGTGCGGGTATTTTGGACTGGGTGTCTGAAATTGATGGCCTTCATGGATTTGGCACTCAATCTTCTTCTGGGATTCATCCTTGCGTTGGATGGGGAGAATGAAGAGCGCCAAATATTCGGGTATGTGATCGTCTGTATCAGCCTTGTCCTACTTCTCCCACCCACTGTGGTGATTTTAGAGAACGATGAACTGATTTGAGTTCAGAGGGTTCAGACGAACCATACGCTGCTTACCGGAGAGCCCGTCATTACGGTCCTTGAGTGCATTATTTTTCCATTTGCAACCGCGGCACCGATTCCCCTGGCGATTGCTGTGGGATCGCTGATTGGCAACACCTCCGCGTTCGTGATTGGGGTTTTGGAGTTTTTTGGAGTTTTCAACCTAGACGATTGGGGAAGGATAGCTCGGTCTATCCTCTCTCGCTGCTTTGTGTGTTGCAAAGACACGATGCAGGATTTAGTCACCAGAAGACGCATCAATCCAGTTTCCGTCACTGCAACTGACCCCAGCCCGAAGTCACCGCCTGCGAAGGCCGCAAAAACTCTTTCGGGGTTTCCTCACGTTTCTCTAAGGGATCGAGAGGCCGACTTAAATGGTCTGAATCCCCCTCCCAAAGTCCTCACAGGTGACGTGCAGGCCGAGCAGTGTCTTGGAAAAGATGCTGCGGACATCCAAGCAGAAGGGGGTGCACCGGTAGAAGCCCATGCGAGTCGTGATGAATGCGGTCAAGACGAAGAAGGCTCGCAGGAGGGAAGGGAAGAAAGCGACAAGAGCAGTTGTCATGTGCCCTCTGAGCCTGATTCCGGGTCACCCGCCATTTCACCACCGCCTTTTAGCACACAGTATAGCACATTGCTCGGGAAGAGGTAAAAATTTGCACTTACTAATCGACTATAGCTGATCAAGAAATATGTTTCATTGGCATCTTTCACGGAGTAGTTTCCTAGGTAGTTTTTGTACCTTTACAGGTCTTTACAGTGAAACATTTGAATGAACTAGAGTTTTCTTTTTCTTTTTAAAAAAGAGTATGAAGGTTTTTCTTCTAGGCGCAGGGAATACATTAAAAAAAAAAAAAACTCTAAAAACGAAAAATTGAAAAAATATCGATTATAATTCATTTTTAAAAATATCCTCCCTGGCAAGTCTTTGAGAAGAGTCACACTTGTATGCAACCGCACTCTTGCTTTTTCTGTGACGAGCGTCACTCTATAGTTTTACTCTTTAAAAAAAAAATAATAAATGTACGAAAACTATGCATTGAATAAAATTTAAAGTTTTTTTTTAAGTTCCATACATCTAGTTTGAAGCCTGTATTGGGCAGCAGCTAGACAAGTTTAATGTCCCATACATCTAGTTTGAAACCTGCATTAGGCAGCAGCTAGTAGATAAGAAGACCTTTTTTACAGCTAGTAGTTACCTCCAATAGAAATGATCTTTACCTAGCTATCACATCCAGTCGCGTTGAATACTACGTGCATGACTTGGACTTAATTGGCATGATGTCCAGAAACCCCGACTGAGGTCATACAGAGGCTTCCATGATTTGTGCTGGATCTTTAGTTTAGACGGATTCTGGCATTCTCTTGAGTGAATCGCAAAGCCCCGCTCAGGTGGGCTCTGCTCTGTTCGTTGTAGTCTGAGGGGATGCGCAACTGCGGTAGCGGTCTGTTCCTCCCCTCGGCCTGGTTGGTAGCCTGAAAGCCTATCTGAATGTTCCCTTCGGTTATGTTGGTGCTGTTCCCCCCCATCAGAACAATGGTTCTCGGCTGCCAGCGGAAACGCAGGAAATACTGTTCAAGGAGCACGCTGATTGCTCTCCCGACTCTCTGAGAGCGTCTCTCTTCAGATCCTTCCAGAGCCTGAGCTTTCAGCGCCTGCCACAAGCACAAGGGCCCTCCTCGTGTCCCGATGGTTTGGGCGCCCCAGTCGTTCACGTTGTAGACGATCAGACCCTGGGGCAGTACACACACAAATGCACACACACAAGATACACAGGGCCTACTCAACTCTCTCTCTCTCTCTCTCTCTCTCTCTCTCACACACACACACACACACACACACACACAGAGAGAGAGAGAGAGAGAGAGGAAGAAAGGAAGAAAAGAAGAAAGGAAGAAAGGAGAAATAATGGAGAAACAGAGATGAAGAGTGGGAAGGAAGGGGCAGAGAAACGGAGTCACTCGCGCCCCTCACATTGAATGGCATTTGTGTATGTGGTGCGTATTCCTACTTACTTCTTGATTTCGGTCAACGACAGCAAATGCCGGGAAGGTTCCAAGTGTCAGAACCAAAAAGGGAGTCTCAGGGGGTGGCACCAGGGAATCGGCACCGATGGCAGACGCCACCGCGTCATTGCAGATCGAAACAGTAGCACCGCCCAGGAGTCTCGGTTGAATCAGCGCAGGAAGTGGAAAATTGGGAGTAGGGAGAGCGTGACCTGCTGTGCTCATGAGCTCAGTCATCCGATCGCTTGCAACCAAACATCCCTTAGGATCAGTCTCGTAAGTCACGGTGCCCGACACGCTTATCCCCAAAGATCTGATTCGTGTCGCACCATGTTGCACAAGAAGCGTGACCAGGTTCTTAGCCACCTTCTCCGGGTTCTGCCACAATTCCGCATGGTCAGCTTCCACTACTCTGCCCTGTGCATGGAAGTGCGGCTGTCCAGCCAGCCGGATGGCCCATTTTGTAGAACTTCCCCCGAAGTCGATCGCACATTCCCAGTCCGTCATCGCCGTTGAAGCAAGAGACAGTAGCAAAACCAAATGTGGGTGCTGGCTGGTGTTAAAGCATACTGCTTCTCAACTGATCTACACAAAATGATTCATTTCACGTTTCACCATGAATGCAATTCTGCCATTCTTGTCTTTATATATATATATATATATATATATACATGTACATGAGTCTTCGTGGTGTTTGTGGATACGGCAAACTCAGATGAAACCTCATAGCCACTGTCATTGGCCAGACTTCTCGCGACTTTTTACGTGCATCAAGTGTGACGGCAGTGGAATGAGTGACTCTTCTTCGTCTGACTCCAGGGTACATGCATGAGGAATCATTGATCGAGGATCAGGAAGTAATGCTTGGAGAAAGGTCAGACACCGCATGTCAATTAAATTTCGTGTTTGGACCATGCATGCACCGCATGCCGGCATGCAGGGTCCGACCCGGCCGCAAGGGGCCGCGGGCGATTTGCCATGGCGCGCGGCGTGGCCCGGCCACTCACCGTATGGGTTGAATCCGCATTAATTCGAGTTGGATCGACGTATAGTCTTCTTTTGTGCTTTGGATATCCTGACCTTCACTCCGATTGCCTCTGAATGGTTCTTGTATTCCAGACTCCGTCCCTCTGATCCCCTCCAGTCCACTGTTTGTGCATCTTGGTGCCTGGACGCTTTCACATTCCTGCCTGTCATTAAGTCACCAATGAAATTCTTTGCTTCATGATGTTCTGAAGCGAAGAGTACGTCAGTCTGTATACCTCTCTACTGTTGCTTGACTTTCCTGTCGTACGTGCTGTTCTGGTTCTCTTCTCGTCTGCAATAGGGGAAGAGAACAGGCACGTATGTCAAACCGTGGCGGTGAGTCATTCGGCTGCTCCTCCGGGTCCGTTCCCTGTGCGTTCCATCGCCATTCGAGTCTTCCTTCTTCCCCTGCTGCCTGCAGATGCTGAGCCGGCGGGATTGAGGTCCCTCGTGGCACAGGTCGACAGAGATGGACGCCCCATCTCAACAGAAGGGCAGCCAGCCTCCTCGGCATCCTCTTCTTCAGGAAGAGCAGCGGCTGCAGGGGGAAAAGGGTCAACAAGCCCGTCATCCGACCAACGGAAGAAGGGAGGGGGGTTCTTGAATGGGGTGCTGGGATGCTTCAGAAATCAACAGCAGGCACCACAACAAGGGTCTAACAGGTACGCAAAAGGGAGAGGGAACAGACAGAAATGCGCTGCTTCCTACATTCTCTCTGTTCTGCCTTGAAGAGTTGTGACAGTTCATGCACTTGTTCGGGTCGGGTGTGTGTGCGGGTGGGGGAAGGGGGTGGAGAAGACAAGCAGAGACGAAAGTCTTTGTCCATGGGAAATTGAATCCTTCATTCTCTTTTGGCTTCCCTGAAAGCTTCTTGCCTTTCTTGATTCTCGGAGAAGCTTTTCCCCGTTCCTCGTCCCGCCCCACCCCCTCTCTTTTCTCTTCGAGTGGAGTTGCCTGCCTTGCATCTCTCCTGGCTGTCCCTTTCTTGCGCCCCCCCCCTCTTTCCGCTTATTCCCAAACCTTCTTCCAGCCCTGCGCTCTCCTCCACTTTTAATCCTTTCTCTCTCTCCCCCCCCC
>JAHBMJ010005199.1:31833-72123 GCA_018398765.1 Chromera velia | reverse complement strand
TGCGCAGACCTCCGTAAATCGTGCAGTATTTCAAGAACTCCATCACATGCTTTGAATCCGAATCCCGCATGCCATTCTACCTCCTGTGGTGTCATCTTGCTCAGTTGCTGTTGTGCCCTCTTGCGAATCCTGCAGACGGCCGCCTGGTTTCTCTGGAGCTCGACGGACGACAGACTGACGGAGGGCGGAACGCGGTGGTCATCCACAAATTTTGGGTCCCGTTTCTGCTGATCTGTGAACGTGATGGGAGATTGGGTGGTCATTTGGTAGTCAGGAGAGAAGTGAATGTCGGAGTACAGGACATAACTTTCGAAGCCGAATTTTGCATAGACCAGTGTTTTGAGCTCAAAAAAGGATTGCAGCACCAACGGACGTGAGTAGTTGACAATCCACTCTTGTCGTCGAAGTGAGCTGCGTGTCAGGGTATTGAGTCGATGTTTGAGGGGCACGTTAGCAAAGAATGTTTGTTCAACTAGCCTGAGTGTTTGGTGAGGAAAATATAGAGGAAAGACGAGGAGGCAGATCATGTCAACGCCCCACGGATACGTTAAATGATATTGGTTCAAGCGTTGCTCTGCCTTAGTAGCAATTCCTACTTTAAATAATTTAGGTTTTTTAATTAACGATAATTGAAAAGCGTACAAACTGGGCCTTTCGACAGCTTGTAAACAAGATAAAGCTCCGCCAACTGGCATTGTAGAATTTCGATTTCTATGTTTATAATCAGTTTCTTTATACTAGCATTCATAGTTTTAAATTGAATTCAAGGTCATCACAGGAAGCGCCCTGGGCGGTCGGGGGTGGCAATGCTAGGCGGCGGTGAGGGGCGACTACAGAAGTGCGACTACAGAAGTCGAGGGTAACTGCAAAGCCAGATGGATAAATAAGGAAAGAAGGAATAAAAAACATGTTGTGTCACCAGTCTCTCTTCCTATAGCTCTCTTAAGCTCTCTTCTCTTTCTGCAAGAGTCAGGTTTATGCGTGTATCAATTCTCGTGAGGGCGAAGATAGAGAGAAGTCCCCCTGCTTCTTGTTGGCTCACTTCTTCTCCCGCGTCCTTCTACAGACCTCCAAAGAGAAACAAACAAAAAGTGGAGAACGGGCCACAGACAGAGAGACAGAGAGATAGAGAGACAGGAACAAGAAAGATTTCAACAAAAAGAAACACTGTGACAGGAATATGTTTTACTTTAACTCAGAGGTATGTGTACAGAAGTCGTGTTCCCCTTTCCTGCTGCGATACTTCGTATGGAGAACCTCCGCTCTAGTCTGGGTCTCTGCCGGGAAGATGTCTACAACTAAGGGCAGTGTCAGACCCCGGATGATTGTCAAAAGGTCTACATGCCCATTCAGGTCTTCTTCAACCTTTTTTGTAAGCGCTCTCCTCATCTACTTTGCTGGAAGACTCTCTATAAACTGTAAAGTTTTATCCACCACCCATTTACATATCTCTGCAATCTTCATCTCCCTTGGTCTTGCATTCTCCTTCAACCACTTCTCTTTCATCTTGCATGCCAGCCCTGTCGGATTCAAAAAATCCTCAAGGGTTTCTATCCCTTCCCCCATGATCCACACTTTCCTGACTCCCGCCTTCTGACTGCCTAGCCATGTGAGAAGGTCGAGTCTTTCTGCAGCAGGCTTGGATTGTGGCAGTTCCGGTCTGTAGTTGCGTGTTGGTTGAGACACACCTAGAGACATACTACTACTAGGAGACGTGTCCTCCCCACTCTTCCCCCCCTCTTGATTCTTCTCCTTCTCTGTGCCCCCCTTCTTAGAAGAAGGCTGACGAAGTGGTGGTTGTTCTCCTCACTTCACGGGGGTAGCAGAAAATGGGCTAAGGTAGGATCTGGATGCAGACGTGGCACTTCGAGTTAGATGTGAAAGGGATTGCTGGCCCTGGTCGGATACGACCTGGCGGTCTTAATACGACTTGGCGGTTTTCTATAATCTAGCACATCTCATTAAATATCATTATAATAATTGTACCATAAACAGATTTAGCTATACATAGCTATACGCATCCTGCAATCCCATCTGACTTATCATGTATAGTATGCTAGTATGATAGTTGTGGCCAGGCCTAGATTGTATATACATTAATATATAACCTATAGTATATAACCGAAGATTAATTACCTCACATTACTTCAGATGTATCCACTCAGGCATTTGTTGTGTTTGATAGCTCGTTTGAGAAGCTCGAATCAAGAGTGGCCTGAAGAAAAGGTCCTAGAGAAGGTCCACATAAGTCATCCAGGTAATGCTGCTGCATGGAACGATTGATTGCCTCATGATGACATGGTCGTTCCCTCTTTTTTCATTGCAAAGCCTGGCAGAGTGACACCGACAATCGAGAAAGAAAGACAGAAAGAAAGACAGAAAGAGAAAGAGAAAGAGAGAGAAAGAAAGAACCAAACAAACCGTACGCGTGCAGTCGTGTGGAGGGAAGGTGTCAAGATGAAGTGCGCGGGTGCGGAAGTTGCGGAACTTGCGGTCGAGAGGGATGGATCGAATGAATGAAGAAGGGAAAGGGGCGGGACGGGACGCGTATTACAGATCACTCAAGAAACGGCAGGGGAGCTCTTTGCTCTCCGATTCGCATGCACGTGCAGGAAGGACCCTTGGGCCCCGTTCAGTCAGTCTATCAGTCAGTCTATCAGTTTGCCAGTCGATCAACTCCTCAATCGTGTTTACCGTCTTATCAACTGACAAAGAATGAGCCAAGAGGTGCAGCGGCTAATTTTGAAAAGCTCGGTAGCGAAACAGACAGGCCGACTGACTGCACACCGCACCGACCAGTTCTGGCAAGCCATTCAGCTTCCTCCCGGCATAGAGAGGTCTCATGCGACGAGCCTTAATGCAATCGCGTGGGGTGCATAAGGCAGTCAGGCATGAGGACTTCTTTCTCTCTCACAGAGTCACGCAGGAAGGAAGAAGGGAGACGCCAGGCGTCTTTCTGTCCCTCCTCTCTCTCTCTACACACAACACACGTTACACACACGAGGGATTGACTGAAGAGAAGACCGTCGGGAGAGACGGCCTCCCCTCAGTCCAGGCATGTGGAGGAGGGCTGGAGAAGCACAGAGGAGAGAAAACACCGCATACGTGAGAAGTGACACGAGAAGGGCTTACTCACATAAGGAAAGGAAGGTGTGGAAAGAAATGAAGAATTCGTCAGGTTATGTAACACAGAGGCAAACTAACGAATGCTCCGGATTCATGATCCTGACCGGCCTTCTTTCTGTATTCTTCCCCTCCCCTCCTCCCCTGCCCAAACAACCAACCATGCTCCCTCAGTGAGTGAGGTCAGGAAGGATGCTTGAGTTCCTTCTTTCCACTCTCTCTGTCCGACACCCCCCCCCCCTCTTCGGTTGCCTGCTTGTTCTTCTGAAGCCAGCAAGGCACACGAGTCTGCCCTCACACAACAATCATGCAGAAAGAAGAAGAAGAGACGACGAAATGTCAGACTAACGGGTGAAGAAAGAACTGATCGACCGGAAGACGAACACGACCACAGCTCTCTCCCTCGCTCTTTTCCTGTCCCGCTCTCTCCCGCTTATGAGAGGTGAGAAGGGAAACTTTCCTTGTCCTTTGTCAATCATGTTCATCGCGAGGAAAGAAGACACAGGACCGGACGGTTCGCCTCCTCGCCTCACCCCCCCCCACCCTTTTGCATGACACACGTCCTTGACGGCTGCTGCTGCTGTTGCTGTTGTTGAAAGAACCTGAATGAACCGAGAGAGAGAGTCCGAGACCCGCAGAATCCACCCAGCCCCTCTCAGTGCCCCCCCCGAAGCTGCTGAGGGTCACACACCATCACGCAGACATCTGCCCCCCTTCTTCGTCACGCTTCTGAAGACCCGCAGAGACACTCGAAAGAGAACGAAAGAGGAGGGAAGAAAGGAAGGAAAGAAAGAAAGAAAAAAAGAGAACGAGTCGCGAAAGTCAACAGACCCCCCTTATTCTCAGTCCCCCTTGACCTCTCTTGCAACACCCCAACGGATGCTGCACAAGAAAGGACGCATGGAAAACCTGACACAGGAGAAAGAATGGTCTATTGACTTGATGTTTACCCGGCCCCTCAAACCTCACAAGCTTGCTCTGGGGCTCCCACACAGTCATGAATTGAATGCGCACACTTCTTAATTGTGCCTGGAAGTCAGCAAACTTCAATGCAACAGAAAGAATGTGCTGCCGCAGAGGCAGAAGAAGAGAAAGAGAAGAAAGAAGCAGCCCGGCAGCTATGGAGAACTACACACTCTCCTTTACTACCTTCCCTGTCACCTCGAAACTTTCGCCCGAAAAGGACCACAGGAAAGAGAGCCAAGGAAAAAGGAGCCCGTCCGTCTGCCAAGAAGGGAGAAACACACAGGCCGTCTTCCAATATGCCCATCCCTCCCCCACTCCCCCGTCCCCTCTGCCAAAGCAGACAGAAAGAGAAGAAGACGCAGAGAAAGAAAAACGATGCACAGAAAGAAGGAAGAAAGGCCGGCGTCCCCTCCTCACACAAATCAATTCAAAGGACGACTGCCACACCGCACCAGCCCCCCTCCTCTCCTCACGAGAAGGCGGGTAACTTGGCAGGCAGGCAGACGAACAGAAAGAGAGACAGACAGACAGATTGACAGAAAAACAGACCTCACCCAACGGCAAAGTCTCAGGGCAATTCTTTCCCTTGGCATCTCTCCCCCACAAGCTCAAGCCCATAGAATAGGCGAACGAAGAGGGATAAGACAAACGCAGAGAGAGAGAAGAAATGCCCAGTCCCACATGAGAACACGAAACAGAGTCATCACCACCCTCCGAGCTGGAGGTTACACTTCTGGAGCGATAGTGTGGCTGCTGGCTGTAGTTTTGGGTGCTGCTGCTGTGTTGTTGTTGTGACTGCATGGACCGAGAGAGTCAGAGAACTGCGGCATCCGACACTCTCAGTGCCCCTCCCCTGAGGCTTCACAAGCGAAGCAGCTGAGGGTCACACACCATCACGCAGACATCCACCCACCCACCTGCACAACCCTGCCATCTGAACGCCAAACGAGGCCCCAAGACAAGACGCACAACAGCGAGGGACGGAATACAGGGAGGAAGAAAGAAAAGAAAGACAAACAGAGAAAGTGCAGACAGGTGACAAGAACCAGGCTCCCGTCCCAATGCCCAGCAACCCCCCGTGTGAAACACCCAAAGGGATGGCAGGCAGATCTGAGAACATGAAGGAAAAAAAAAGTCACCTGTCCTGTCCGTCGGGCCTGACGAACTTCACAAGTAAGTGAGTGCTCTTCTCTTGCGAGCTCGAGCACTGTCATTCTCACTGTTTGTCCCTCCTCTTCCTCCTACCCCTTCTTTATGTTTCTTCTTCTTCTTTCTTTTTCTTCTGAACGCGACGAAACCTCGCACGTCACCCCCCACTCCTTCTCAACAGGCGAAGGGGTGCCGTTCTCACACTCACACGAATTCTGTTACCCACGCACCGTCAAGCTCTCTCCTGACAGTCTTAGAAGAAAACATTCGAATGTCTGAAGAGACAAGCGGATGCACGGGTGCTCTTGGACATGCAGAGAGAGACAGAGAGACAGAAAGACGTCGACAGCGTAAAAACGGGACACGCACAAAACAAAGCAGCAACACTGCCCAATGCACGTTGTCCTCGCTTCAACACCCTCCCATGGCGCCAACTACCACGGGTTCTCACATGGTCATGCAACCGCACATTCCTTCGCGTGAAAACGAAAGGACGCGCAGGAAGAGTGGACGAAGAAGAAGAAGAAAAAAGAAGAAGACAGCCAAGAAGAACACGTTCTCTTCCAACGCCCCCCCCCCCCCCCCCCCCCCCCCCCCCNCCCCCGGGCTCCCCTCCACAGAATCACGAGAGACCGAAAGAAGAAACAACAGGAACGGGAAAAGGTGGGAAGGAAAAGACAGCGTCCTCGTCTGCCAAGAAGGGACGCACACACCTTCAACAAAGCACAGGAAAAAAGAAGTCGGGCGTCCCCTCCTCACACAAATCAAGTCAGGCGACGGCTGTGACACCTCATCAGTCTCTTTCTCCCCCCCCCTCTCTACCCAGAAAAGAGGTCAAGCGACCCAGAACAGGGAAGAAGGGAAGGTGCATTGGAAAGACTGACAGGCAGGCAGACAGGCAGACAGACAGAAAAGACAAGCAAACCTCATCGATGTCTGAGGTATCAGGACCTCCTCTCTTGTCGCCCTCACTTCAAGAGGCGCTTCTGATAACACCAAGGGAGGAGAGTAGCAAACAGTAGAGAAGAGACGAGACGGGCGCTTCGTTGACAAACGTCCCGTCACAGTCCAGTCCCACAAGAAAGTCGCGATGGCTCAACGGTGTCTGGCTACAACACACAACGCAGAGACGAATGAGTGATTTGTTGCAGCTGTCAAAGAGCACAGTCGGACTGACAGGAAGATTGTGTGTGTGTGAGTTTGTGTGTGAGAAAGAGAACCGTTTGGAAAGGGGGGAAAAGCGAAAAGAAGAGAGCAGCCGACCCCCATCTCTGCCTTCCTTCCCTGTCCTAACTAACTGCCCAGGAGAGAAAAATCGAATTAAAGAAAAGGCTTTCCTTTCTTCTCTCTCCTTCCCCCGGGCTCACACATTCACGTGCATTCGCACCCTCACTTCCTCCCGTGCTGCAGAGCTACAGAGAGAAACAACGGTGAGATAAAAGAAAGCAGACAGACAGACAGACAGACTATATGACTTCTTTTCTTCTGAGACAGGAAAGATTTGTACCAGAGACATCGCTGCAGACTGACTGTCCGAACCCGCTACTCCCTTCCTTTTGTCCAGGAGGGTGTTTGGAAGAATCATGCGTTGTCTCTCGCACTTCATTCGTATTTCTTCTCGAGAACTTCTTCTCTCTGCCCCCCTCCTAGCTCTAGCGATTCAGATTAGAAAGAAGGAGAGACCAGAGAAAAAGTCGAAACAAAAAACACAGAGAACTGCACGAGACGTCCGATCTTCCTGTCCTCCTTCCCACACGTCAACGGAGCACCACCGACCGACCACCCACCAAACGACAGAGAGAAGAGCAAAACTCCCTCCCGTCCGAGAAGTAGGCAACCAGACAGATGGATGGATGGATGCATGCATGGATGGACGCAGACAGACAGACCTCACCGAAGGGCAAGATCTCAGGGCCAGTCCTCTCTCCTCAGTCTCCACCCTCCAAGCTCAAGCCCATGCATCGAGTGCATAGGCGAACGAAGAGAGAAAAGATAAAGAAAGAGAGGCCGAGCCAAGTCTCACATGAGAACACAAACAAAGAAGCGTCGTGTCACCCGACACCCATTTGGGCTGGGGGGGGGCAGTGTGCTTCCTTTTCTTTGTTCGCTTTCCTCTTTCTCTTCCTTTTTCTGCTGCTGATTTCTCGTCACCCCTCTACCGAAAGGTGTCGCTTTCACACTCACATGGACGTGCCTCTCTACCTCAAAGGTCGAGGCAGGCGATCGGCATCTAACGCGTGCAAGCAGAGAGAGAGAGACCCCTACGGATGTCATGACAGGGTCCCAGGGCTGACACTCCCTCTGCGCCTCTCCCCCCTCAGCTCCAGCTCATCAACTGAGCGAACAAAGAGGAAAACGACTCAGACAGAGAATGAATGCCCAGTCCCACATATGAACATGCAGCCAGCCATCCGCCAACAATTCAGGTTGGGGTTTTCCGGCTTCAAGTTGGTTTTTCTTTTTCGGTTTGGTCTTGGCCTTATGCTTTCTTCTTGGGTGCATCGGCTTCTCCATCTGATTTCTTTTTGACAGATTGCTCGTCGCCACTTTCTCATGCTGAGCAGCTGAGAAAAGTAGAGACGCTCTCACATTCACACAGGATCCTTCACCCCCTCGTTTTGTTCAACAGGCTCGAGCCATGCAGGCACGGCTGTTGGGTCAAAGCGATCGAGGGAAAAGCACGCACAGAGACAGAGACAGAAAGAAGAGAGAAATTTTTCTGGACTCGCTGTGAGACAGAAAGAGAGACTCAGATGTGCCCAGTCCCACACAAACATGAAGAGCAGACAGACACCCCCTCTGGCCCTCAAAGTTGCAGAAGCAATCAGGAGATGCCAGAGGGCATCTGTCGGCGTCGTCCTCATCTTCATCCTCGTCATCTTCATCATCGTCAAAGGGACGCCTTCTGCTTTCATCATCGATCCACTCATTCCATCGCCTCAGCGAAAAGCCGCAAATGGAGCAGGTTGATCGACGACGAATGCAGGGATGCGCTCACACATGTGCAGAAAGGAACAGCCCCAAGACTGAGGATTCTCCCCAATGTCCTGAGACGGCCCGTTAGTTGGAGGCTTTCCGTTGGAAGCTTCCTGTGCGCATTCAGGAGAAACAAAAGACACAGAGGCAGAAAGACAGTCCACAAAATGTTTTCCGTCTCGTCCCGTCTCGTCTCGTTCTCCTCATTTATGGACAAAGAAGGACAGGGAGGACGAGGGTAATCATGGGAGGCCCAACTGGTAGCGAAAAACCTCAAACAGACAGAAAGAGAAATGCAGGAGGGCAAGGGACATGTGACGAGAAGAAAAAATGAAATCATCGGCATGGCAGGCAAATGACCTTGAGACGACGGGGGGTCGGTCGTGGTGGTTGTGGTAGTAGTAGCAGTGGTTGTGGTGTTGGCCCACACGGAGCGGCTTCACGTACAGCTGCCAGACAAAAGACAAGGAGACAGACGAACCGATGGGCCGGCTCTCTCCCGTTCTTTTTTTGCCGTACCTTGCATAGCCACTCCACCTGCTCTCGCGTCATATGCAAGCAGTCTCCTCGGCTACTCGTGTTTGTTTTTTGTTCTTTCTCTAGGTGCCATCTTTGGTAAAAGATGACCACCGATCAGCCGACAGAAATAAGCGCGAGAGAGAAGGCTCTCACAAAGAATTCATGCAGGGTGGAGAGGAAAGAACGATGGGGTGGAACGGAAAAGGAGACGGAGGGGAGGCGCAAAGGTCAGGCCACAGGAGACACACAAACCCCTTCTCAAAACGCTGCCAGATCCTCAAAAAGGCTGCAGAGCGAAGAGGGAGAGGGTTCCTGTGGACACTTTGTGGAGGGACTGTGGGAGAGGTTCGATGAGTCGCGACGCGCTCGACCGAATTTTCGGGAGAATGATTTGGCAGATTTTGGCAGTCCTCAATTTTTTTTTTCAAAAATCGAAATGACTCGATCACCATGGCCATCCATGGCCAGGGGATCATCACCTCACGCGCGTACATGCACCACCCTCTTGCCGAGCCGCGGGCCGCACGGCCCACTTGGCCCAACGGCCCGCCCTAGCTGCCCTGCCAGGCAGATCCCAGGGGCCGGACGGCTTTAGTAACCGTAACGGCAGACCCCAAAAACGTCCCAGCACGTACTGCCGACTTAGACTCTAAATACATTTTCTTCAAAGAATTTTGTAGGGAAAATTTTAACTCATAATACGTGATCTGACGGTGTTCAATAATATTGATTCCTTTCTTAAAAGTAAAATTGAATTGATTGATCACTTCAACCTTTTGTGTAGGTTTATATATGAAATTATGAATCAACCTACAAATTAACCTATCTAAAATTAGATTCTAAATATTATTCTTAACCACTCTCATTGTTAAACTTAGTGGACTATTCATTATTATCGATGAGAATGTTAACTAGATATTGTTATGATTATAGGTAACTATAGGAATATGTAAGAATATGAATCGATATGATATTTCGTCAGCTTCGTTCTTACTGTTGCTTACTGTATCACCTTAAATGACTTTGGCCTGCATATGTTCACACGTGCACGTAAAAGCCTTTCAAGGCCGGTAAAGTGGAGGCATCATCCGTCAGACGTCTGCGCTGAGCAGTGCTGTCTGCGGAGAGACACCATTCCCGCGGCCCCGTTGTTCCAGAGCAAGAGGAGCCCCGAAATAATTCTCAGCATGCGGCTCCGAAGAGAACAGGAGAGCCCCAGCCGTTTCCGCTCCAAGAGAGACTCCATCATCTGTCGCCCCCTATCGCCCCCCCCTCCAGCAGACTTACTCTTGCAGGCGCCAGAGGGGGGGAAGGAGCCGCATTCCCCCCCACCTCAGCAGGAGAAGATGCCGGGGGCCCAGTCGGAGCCAGGGCTGCTGCTGATGAGGGAGATTCGGGTGTAGGAGACGGTGGCGGCCCTGTGGGGGGCTCGAGGGCGGATGACCGCGATGAAGTTGGCACTCTGGTAGGTGCTGAGGCTTCAGGTGGGGACAACGGCAGCCCTGTTGGAGGCTCGCTTTCAGGGGAGGGGGTTGCGTATGACGATGTGTCCTCCTCAGACGAAGGAGTCATGCTTGCAGTGCTGACGTTCCCTAGCTGCAGATTGTAGTCGGAAAAGTCGAGTGAAATCTTGGTGGCCAGAAACCAACAACCGTCTCCCGCCACAAGTTCTCTGTTTTTGTCCTTGACGACCATTCCCTTCGGCGCCGGAATCTTCAAATTGTCGCGGAGCCACCCGTTGATGTAGGACTGAAGGGTGGACTGCAGAAAAGAAAGACACTCAAACGTCAAACAGAAGAAGGAAGGCGAGTATCGAGAAAAGACTGAGTGAGTGAGACATCCGGAAATCGGCGCACAAGTTTTCAGTTCTTTTCTGCTGCAGAATCTCCTTGTCTTTCCTTCTCCTCCTTTGCCCTCTCCCCCTCTGTGTGTGTGCGATGTTCCCTGGTTTCGTGGGAGTCATCGTGTACCTGCGTGCGTCTGACCTTGAACAATTTGAGGAACCAATTCAGCACGCCCTCCCCGATACTTCCAACGTTTGTCTCGAGAACCTCAATCCTGGGTGCCTCCTCGAAGCTCATCGAGGCCTCCAGGTCGGTGTCGGAGAGGTGTACTTCGAAGGATCCGTTGATGGGGAGACGAACGATAAACATCGTCATGTTCTTCCCTGTTGACCTCTGCATGCACGCACACACGTATGCGGTCAACATACATGCATGCAAGCGTGTATGGGCATTCTTTCTTCTCTTTCCGATAGCCGCTTCTGCGCGTGTCGGAATCGCTGTGTGACTGTCATCTGTTGCTCACGGCAGGATTTCCATTATTCGGTGTGTAGGAAGTATCAGGGGTTCTCTTACTTTCAAGTGACACATTGACTAGAGAGACGGGGGTCTGCAAGCCCTTGTTATTTATCTGTGGTGCTTGCTGTGACCCTTCAAATCTGACCAGTCGACCGACTGACTCCTCGTGACGGATGAATCTCTCGACCTCAAAAGTGCCCCTCTCTCTCTCTCTTTCTATACCTCATTTCTGATTCTTGTCTTTTGACTCTCAATTGTTTGATCAACAGATCTTTTTGTTGCTGGACCAGTCTGGCTGACGGACCGAGGGAGCCTGGAACTGAATGTCGACCGAGGCTTCCAACCAAGACCCTTTGCCGGTCTTGGTGGTTATCTCCGGCTGCGGCTTGTCATTCAGGCTCAGGATCGCCGTCACGTCCCGCGTCACCTGCATGCATGAAGAATCCGCGCATGTGGACATGCATGCGTGGCTGTGTGTGCACAATATAAAAGAGAAAGAAATTTCGAGGAGGCAGAAAAGGGGGGTGAAACATGGGAAGGAGACATCTAGCGGAAGGCACGGAGAGAAGTTCTCGTGACGTTTGAAGCTCCTTTTTCGAATCACCAAAGTGCATACATGAAAATGCAAAAGCAAACACAGCATCACTGAAATCATGTTTGCGTACGGATTCATTCTGTGGAGACTCAACTCACACACAGGTCAAGCAAGCAACACCTCAGGCGGGCAGGCAGGCCCAGCGTCTATGTGCATGTCTATCATGCAGAATACTCGAGCACACACACAATATAGCTAGTCTGATGGGAAGAAAGATATCATGCAGGCGCACCGTCCACATGCAAGTCCACCAGAACGCGGGCCACCAGCAGATCTCAGATACAGGCATGGGGGGAATGGGGGAGTCTCCGCCACTAGACTTGACCGCAGCCAGGTTGCAGAGAAGGGAGTTCAGGAGCGAGTCGTTCAGAGCGACTGCCAGATTTGTCTTTCCTGAGAGAGAGCGACAGGGAAAGCGGGGCTGACGTGTGGGGGGTATCGGTGGGAATGAAGAAGAGAAATGAAAACAGGAAAGAAAAAAACGAGGGATGTAGGCATGAGGCAACGGGGGCCGAAAGAAAGCGGCTGGGTGGAGGTGGCAGGTATGAACGGGAGCAGAGGGGCTGAGGCGGTTCACGGAAAACGACGCGATCGGATGAGAGAGGAAATTAATAGCATCTGTCGGTCCCTTAGTTTATGCACATGGCCGAATGGCTTTTCTTCAATGTCTCGATACCACTTCTGTACAGCGCTACCGATACTTTCATGATTGCATGCGGTTTTTCTAGCATCTCAGAAGGAATTAAGGTATGATTTCTCTTCTCTTTTGTCTGACCTTTCTTCAGCCGAGACGCTGTATCGACAGCACACATGTTGGAGCGACCCTGCCAAGATATGCATTTGGACGCAGGGTCCTTCACAACTCCGTTGACGTGCGCCGCAAAGAGATCTCCAATCTTAGTCGTCCTCTGTGTACTCACAGAGGGCTCAACCTGGCATGGCACAGGCGGGGGGGATACACAAGCAAGTTTTTTGTTGCATCTCATCATGGTCTGTGCGTGAATAAATGTGTGTAGAATCCCCTCGGGAGTTCACGGACGTCAATGAAAATGTACGTGCTGAGATGCAGACAGACAGAACTGTGAATTTGACCCATCAAGAGGCCATTTCGCTGGCAAGCTGATCAGAAGGCATGCCTTGTTTCATAATACACTATCACATGCAGCCTCTTTTGTTGAATAAGCACAGTTCAATGCAGACATTCAATTCTCCCTTTACGCAGCAGCGATGACAATGTGCTGACAGACACACCTTGAGGTGAATACCCGCGACAGGCAGATCTTTCAGTGCCTCCCGCTGCTCTGCAATCTGCGTGTTGACCAACTCAGTCACGTTCTTTCTGAAGGTGTCCCTGATGGTTGTGAGAATAGTCGGGCTTCCGAGAATCCCCGCTGCGTTGATTGTCTTCGCACACTCGTCATCTGGGCCGCCGAAGTACCAGAATTTGAAGGAATAGCCGGAGAATTCGGTGTTCACCCGAAGGGAGTTCAAGTCCAGGCGGAGGTAGACCATCAAGTCTTTTCCACCCAGCGAAATCATAGCGCCAGGCTTGCAAGCACTCAGGGTGATGCCTGCCGATGCCTGGAGGTTGGCAATGACAGCGATGGAGATGAAGCTCTGCTGGATCTGCACGTCCCAGGATTTCACCTGAAAAGAGAAAAACATATGGGATGGATTCATTTCTAATATATTGATACACACACACACACACACACACACACACACACACACACACACACACAGAGAGAGAGAGAGAGAGAGAGAGAGAGAGTGGGTAGGTGTGGATACGGATAGAGAGAGGGGGCGCGGGAGGTTGAGGTAGGGAGAGGGGAGAAAGAGAAAAGGAGAAAAGAGGGCTTCAGATAGTGGCAGCAAAGTGTACCAGCAAAGTGTACTGAGCCGCTCAGTCACTCACTCACTCACCTCGAAACCCTCCCCCAGTCGAATGTTCCCCACTTTCCAGTGGAGTTTCTCGTAGTCCCCCTCGAATGTCATGTTCTTCAGAATATCTCCTATGAGGGCCTGCGCAGGCTGCGTGGCCGTCTCCAGGGACTCCTGCAGAAGGTCTCCTGGAACAAAAAGAGCCACAGAGGACTTCAGAGCGGCCCGACCGTTGGAGGAGGGGGGGTCGTCATCTGCCGCCCTGGAACAGCAACAGACCTGTACGCTCGCACACACACACACACACACACACACACACACAAACACACACACACAAACACACACACACACACACACACACACACACAGAGAGAGAGAGGGAGAGAGAGAGAGGGAGAAGGCTTTGCAGCTACGAGCAGGAAAGAGTGCAATTTGGATGGTCAGAAAAAGACTGTACAGGGTTTTCCTTTTTGCACTTTCACAGGTACACACTCACATAGAGAAAGAGAGTATGAAGGCATTGACTCGTGAAGTAATATTGAGTGCCGTCCTAACATCACTGCCGACCTTTATGGTCTCCCAGATAATTGATTCATAGAACTCTACCACACAACTACACCTGCGGAATTCTTGACCGTCAAGGAAAGAATGTCGAGCTGTACGGGGCAACTGCTCTCTCTACTTTTCTCTGTTTTGTCTCCCCCCCTCAACGGCACTTCTTTTTTTTCTGCACTTGCCTTGGTTCCTCCGAGGTTGCCGCAACGAGACTCGAAAGACCAGTTTTTACATCCCCTGTACGGGCAGTCCCCACTGCAGCTTGCGCCACACATCGGGGCTGTGCCGATCACAATTCCGTCTCCCTTTCCTTTTGCTGCTGGTCCCCCAACACCCTCACAGTAAGCGTCGCATCCGTCAACAACCTTCGGCGGAGTGCGGCCCAGCTCCTTACAGCAGCACACCTTCTGGTGTTGGGTGCACGGATTCCCTTCGCTCCACGGGATTGCACAGGATGCATCGGGACACTGCTTCTCACAAGTGTTATCCGCATGGCATGCAGGCGCTATCCCGTGGACTAAGCCGGAACCAGCATCTCTCGCCAAACAGAAAGCATCACATGCAGGGTCCTGGTAGGGTCCACCAGTGCTAGACAGGCGATGGCCTGACACCCCAACAGAAAGCAGAAAGAGGAAGAACGGGGAGGGTGCCATGTCTTCTGTCCCGATCGGAGACGGGAGAGACGCAGCGGTCTTAAGATGCTGCAAGAAAGTACTGCACAGGTATCAGGCAGACAGACCGACAAATAAGATATCAAATACTTCCAGGCACACAAATACTGCAGTTAACTCTCTGTCTGACTCCAATTCTGAGAGGACCTGCAGCCGGGGGAGCGAATAAGCAGGGAAACTGATTCAACTGCAAGATACGCCATGAGACTGTGCGTGCAAGATCGACTCGGCATTGTTTCTCCCCCCGGGCCCTCGCGGCACGCCGCGGGCGCACGCGCGCTGCATATGCGGCTGCATGCGGCGGCGCAGTTGCCCATACAGAGGCCGGGCCATATAAAACGGACGTGATATGAAATTAAGGATCTTAAAAAAATGACATGATTTTTTCATGACCCCACTTTGATACATACTCTTCTTTTGGGGGACAAGTAGGGATAAGAATGTAGAATATAGGAGGCTTAGGCTACGATCAGGGAAGGGACATTTACTTTATAGGAAAGTCTGTCAGTCAAGGAAGTCAGAATGATCAACTGATTCCAACTTCTGTGTAAAGGTCAGTCAATCTTAAACGATCAATCGGATGCAATTAATTCGACTCTGCAACATGAATCCGAGTGAGCCGTGCATCCCGGGCCCGGCCAGGGCATATCAGTCCCGGCGCGCGCCGTCTCCCGATCGCATGCATGCCTGCTTAACTTCATAATCACCCCCCATGGATTGGCATACATCAAACACATGAATCAATCTATGCAAGAGGCAGAGCAGGCAACTCATACATGCAGGAATTTAGTCTGTCTGTCGGTATACTGAGATCTTGTAGGCACCCACTTCATATTTGCGTTCAACTCTTTGATCATTTTACGAGTGTAATCAAGCTCCCCCTGAAATTGAGGCTCACTCATGGACTGGCCACTCACGAGTTGAAACATGAGTGACTGAGAATCACTCACCATTATAACAGGAATCTTATACCCGAACAGTTTCTTCAATAAATCCCTGTACCAGTATGCTTCCTTGCATCCATCTCTCAGAGCCAGAAGCTCAGCTACAGTGGTACTGTCAAGCTTCCTGCCTTCTCCTTTCGACCTCCATGCAACCGTATTCACGTACCTAAGCGCACAAAAGTCCTTCAAGGCAGACTGACTCACAATCTGGAATTTAAGTCCCTTCCTCCCTGTCTTCTCTGACAACTTGTAGGATGCATCGACCCACCCCACCAAGACAGGATGCTCTCCTTCCTTCAATCCCTTCAACTCAAGAGCACGATACGTCTGCTGAGCATAAGCAAGTGCTTTGTCCTAGGCTTTGTCAACCGTATAAAGGAAATAAACAGACGGACGAGAGTTGTTCTTCGAGAGAGCAGAAAATAGGAAAGAAAGATGTGGCTGACTCTTCACCAACCAACCGAGCTTCCCGACTTTCTTTTGATGCTACTCTTGAAGAGACATGTCGATCTCTTCGTCTGCTGACACAAGGAGATCTTTGTCTGTCAGCTTGACTGTTTTCTTTATCTCTCCCTCCCCTCCCAGAACAAGAGACGCAGCATACTGACCCTGATCCCACAACATGGTGGAACCAACCATACGCACAGACATACTTGTGTACGCATGCAACTCACCATCATCCATCACCTCCGGATCATCCATCTGAATGTGCTTCTGCAACTTTCTGACTTCCCCATATACATCTGACACAAAGAGAAACAAGTTATCGACATACATTAACAGAAGACCACACGCATCTCCCTTTCTATCTTTCTTGACAAGAATGCTTTCTGCTATCTCTGCCCATCCCTCCTTTGCTGCCACGACTTCTTTGAAGAACTTCATATACCTTCTGGGAGCGTCTTTCAACCTGTAGGCAGCCCTTTAGATTTTTATCACAAGGCCTGCTCGCAGCTCTGGGATGATATGGAAAGGAAGGTCAGAGGGGAGAGACAACTAAATGTCCTCGTCCTTATAGAGGCACTGCAAAAGTGCAGTGGAGACATCCGACTTGGCTGCTTTCAACCCTCTCGTCAGAGCCCACACAATGGAGGCCCTCACAAGCCCGGAATTGGCAGTCCCCGAATACGTTTCCACAAACTTCCTTTTATCCTCAAACCCCCTGACGACAAGTCTACTCTTGGCTATCCTCTCTCCATTCTTCAATTTCCATGTGCGCACAATCTGGAGTGTGAGTGGTTTCTTTCCTTTTGCTCTTGCCTCACTTGTCTCTATCACAGAATCGAGCACAAAAACAAAGCAGTCCTTCTACCTACGGAATTCCTTCTCGTCACTCTCCTTGAAGAGTTCCTGACGAATCTCTTCTGCTGTTGCCTCAACGTGCCCTTTCATCGAGTTCTCTTCTCGAGATACGAGCTTGTGTGCAGCTGCGGCTTTTTGCACTCGTAAAACAAGAGAAAGCGCTTTGTCGAAACGCTCTCCTGCCTCCCGCTCAGCCATCTGCTGCCTCTTCACTCTAAAGGCTCTCATCTTTTCTCTGTGCGCTTTCCGTTTCAGACGACAAAACCCAACAAACTCTGGCTGTTCAACTTCCTCATTTACTCTTCCCACACCCCCCTCACCGGTGGAACTGAGCTGATCACCGGTGGAAGCATCTGGAGCAAGGGCATTCACTCCAAAGAGCGAATCGTTATCGTTGCTGTGCACAAAATCAGAGTTCGGAATGTCAGGATACTGAATGGCGTCTTCTTTTGCTTCCACAGAAGGGTCCTAGGCGGCTGAGTCAAACGCCCGTCCCCCCTCCTCTGAGAAATCTCCACTCGCTCCTTCTCCCCCGCCACAAAGTTCGACGCGTGCGAGCACCTTGGCAGGGATCTGCATTCCCTCCCCAAACTGGAAGTAGGCAACCACTTCATCACCCTTGCGGTCATCGATCTCCTCTAAACGAGACGGCTTCCACTATCCTGTTCGGGGGCTTTGTTAAAGAACAGCCACGTCAATACGCCTCTTTCCCTCCCTCATCACTTGTACGGGAAACCAGGCACCCCCTGCTCTTCATGTTATCACCCCCTTCTTTCGTTTTAACAACTCCACTGGTAGGCCCGAACCGTCTCCTTCATTCACGGGCGCTGCTGGCTCAGCTCCACCCCTAAAAACGTCTCCATCTTTGTCAAAAGACTCCATGGAGACAGGCACCCCCCGTCTTTACACCGCAGTGCATCAGACAGGGAGCTCCATGTCAAAATCGGACCCATCATCATCGTTATCGGAACTGGGGACGTCCGTCTCCTCATAATCTGAACAGTGGGACTGCTGCTGCTAACAGGGAAGGCAATTAGCTCCTTCTTCCCCCATCCACTGATGGAGACGGACCTGAGATGGATGGAGTTGTACCCCCACCTATCTACCCTTGCGGTTGCACACAACAGAAACAACCTTCGTCGAGAGAACATCCCCAAAAAACCCAACCTCCCCCCGTGGCTCCCATCCCTGCACATGCCCTGGCGCCTTATCAACAAAGCGCACTTGGTCCCCGACAATTACTGGAGACACCCCTGCAGAGCCCTTTCCAAATACAGCAACATCTGGGGAAAGACCTGTCACTGAATGCACAGTCGCGTTCAACTGCTATGCAACACCCTGCAGGAAGAAAGGCCAAAGAAAGGATGGAAGACGGAGAGATAGAAAGAACTTCCGAACAAGGGCCTTCACTGAAACGTTCACCCTCTCCACTCGACCTTGGGATTCGGGAGTGTAAGGTACCCCAAACTCATGATGGATGCCTTCCTGCCTGCAAAACCGTTTATACGAGCGGGCAGTAAATTCACCTCCATGATTGTCTGAGCACACGATTTTCGGCTTTCCTTTCCCCAACTTCTCGTACTTCCGCGTCCATGCAATGAGATGCGTGACCGCCTGCCACTTGTGTTTCAGTGGTAGCAAATCGATCTTTCTTGTCGCTCCATCAATAAGAACAGACACCCAAACAAATCCCCCTGCCCACCTGCACTTCGATTTGAACAAATCATGGAAGACAACGTCATTGAAAGACTGAGGGGCAGAGATATGATCAGAAGAAGAGCGAGGCACCTTCCACACACGAGCATTCACGAAGACACATGCAGGACATTCATCATGCACATCATCGTACTCATGCAAAGAGACATCCATTCCTTTCTCAATCAAGGTAGAAAAGAGACGCTTCCCACTTGCATGGGAATATCGGTGATGCAAGAGATGCAAAAGACGCTTCCTTTCCTCTGCTTTCTCTGGAAAAGAAACCTTCTGTCCTTCCTTCTCCTTCCTATTTGCATCACTATCTGCATTTTCATTCTTTTTTCCGTTCTCGGGCTATCTAAGCCTTTGGCTTTTCTCCTCTTTTTTCGCCTTTTTAGGCTTTTTTATCTTTTTGTTTCCATTCTCCTTTTTAAAGAGGAAAGTTTCTGTCACCAGTGGCTCAGCAAAACGGACTCGGCAGGGTACCTTCCGCTTTGCTTTTGCCAGGTGAGCAGACTCCCAGACACGAGATATTTCTTCCTGCCCTTCCTTCATGACGAGGACTGGCAACCCCCCAAAGGATTCAACAAACGCAGGAAACTTTTCTCCGTTCTTGTCAGTCAGATATACAATACCACTGTCTTTCTCCAAACTCACTTTCTTGACGTGGGAAGACAAAAGAGAGTGAACGACATCAGGGGAGAAAGCGGCAACTCCATGTGCATTCCTTCATTCACCTCTTTCGACATTAAAGGCAGGGAGACGATACTCTTTCATCAGCTCTGTCTTAAGCGTTGCATCTGACCGTGCAATATCATACACTTTCTTTTTTTTTATTCCCTCACTGCATATTCATCCATGTCAGATTCTGAAGAGAAAAGAGATAAAGTGCACATTGAATCGACATGAGGGCTGACATGTGGAAGATCCTAATTGCGAATGGCTGCCGCTCCTGCTTTCTCCCGCTGACTCTCTCTGGACTGCACTGACACTGAAGGAATACTCGCCCCTCCAGCTCTGGTGGCGTCTCTATCCAAACGGTCCAACACGGTCAGAAACCCTTCTTCTGCCCTTTGCCCCCCTTACCCCCCTTCTTCCCATCTTTCTCCTTATCAGGGCAGACGGAAGCGAAGTAATCCTTCTCTCCACACTCCTTGTACGACGTGGCACCGACAGCGGGGCACTTGTTGTCCTCGCCTCTGTGCGGGAGAGTGTATTTGCAGTCCTTACACCTGGGGGCCTTCCCGCTGCTGGACTCGCTGCGGGACTCAGGCTGTCTGGACTGGCTTCTGCTGCGGGGCTGCTGGGGCTTGCGGTCCTGAGTAGAGTTGGCGACCTCCCTGTCCTCATGAGGCTGTCTCCCTCTCCCCCTGCCTCTCACCTTCCTCCGTCTGATGGCACGGAGCTTCTGCATCAACTCAACCTTGTGGGCGATCTTTCGCAGAAGAGCGTAGGAGAGGTTATCGTAGTCGAACTTGGAATCCTCATCCTTGGGGGAGACGGGTCTGCCCTCCGTCTCTGCCGCCTTCTGCTCAATTGCAGAAATCACAATCTGGGTGAGGGCAGTGACGGTGATGACTCCTTCGAACTCGTCGTCGGTCATGAGGTTCTCAAAGACCTCCTTCTTCTCGGGTTCGGGGGGCACGTAGCCAGCCTTCTCGCAGAAGAAGATCTACCCATCCATCCAGACTGAGTCAGAAGCATCGATCAACTCCTCATCTTCGCGTCTCTCAAGGGTGCAAAACTTTTCCTTCTTCTCCTACGTCTCAATCGCCTGCTCTTTTTCATACTCACTCTTTTTTTTTTCAAAGAGTTCTGGTCCTTCGAAGCCCTTGTGTTCTAGCTTATCCAAGGCGTGGGTCATCTTGTGGAACTTTCTCTGCGAGGCTCCTGTGTGGAGAGCCGCAGACCAAGCCGCAATCCTCGTTTCCTTATCTGGAATCGCCTTCTCCGACAGGTGGAGTTTGGCGTTCCGGCCAAAGGCAATGGCCCATGTCTTCATTTCAGCCTTGTTCTGGATAGCAGTCACCCACTCAACCTTAGAAATAACATACTTCGGCTCCTCTGGAGTATGGTCGAAGCGACCAAGACCAGACAACGCAGAAGGCGAAGGAGAAGACATTCCTGCAATTGACAGAAGAGAAAAAGAAATCTGACGGACCGTGCGTACCTGGGGGCAGCAAATATAGAATATAGGAGGCTTAGGCTACGATCAGGGAAGGGACATCTACTTCATAGGAAAGTCTGTCAGTCAAGGAAGTCGGAATGATATGCTGATTCCGACTTCTGTATCAAGATCTGTCAATCTTAAACGATCAATCGGATGCAATCGATTTAACCGTGCAACATGGATCCGACTAAGCCGCACGTCCCGGGCCCGCCTATGACACGTCGGTCCCGGCGCGCGTCCCCCGGTTACCTGCATGCCTGCTCAACTTCACAAACTATGTATTATGTGGTGAGATGATGATTTTTTATCTGCGTGATACTATGATAGTAAAAGCTAGAATATATAGTAAAAGCTAGAGTAAAAGTAACAAAAAAATAGCAAATATGTAACCTTGAATACTTAAGTTGGTATTTAAAAAGCCAATTTCAAAAAAAATGAAAAAGACCTATAGAATTATAAATGCATTTATGAAGGTTTTGAACACGTTCATTCAAAAAATCGTTCACAGCAAACATTAACGATCTGTCATGTACAAATTCGAGCTACTACATGCCGTCCTCGACGTGGCTTGCTGCAGATTGTTCGGCGGAAGAAAAAAGAACCTTGACGGAGTCTCGCTGGCAATCTCCTTTCGTTTTTCTTGGTGAAAAGGCAACCACGCATTACAAACAACCGAGGTCCCGATCAACAGCACAGCGCACCACGCAGCATGGAACAATAAAAGCTTGAGTCATTGAATTTCTCTACAGTGGTCTCTTTTAATACACATACATCGGAGAAGACATGAATTGCGGTGTCCACCATTCATGCAATTAAAATTAGGCACAAAGCTATCGATGGATCTACTCAGCCGAACTCAAAAACCCCATGACCTCCTTGAAGAGCCCCGGAACAAAAGAGTACCCCAAGTAGAACAGCAGAATCCATTGGAAAGCCGACATCCCAAACCCCCCCTTTCCCTTTGCTCCCTGCGCCCCCTGCTGCTGTGCTGCTGTTCCCTGCACCTTCATCAACTCGCCAAAGATTTGCCTTTGGTGTAGCTGCATTCCTCCCATGAACTCCTGCAGAACACAGAGGCCACACACACAGCCACTCAGTCAGTCATTCATTCATGCATGCACTATCGACACCACTGGAGAACGTCATGATGCAAACCATTCAAAAGAGCTCAAAATTGAAGAGGACACGCGCAACGTACACAGACCGAGAGATGGCGCTCGCCTTTTGCTGTTTTGAAGGCACACGGAAAGCTCGTGCACGCATGCAGGCAGGCGGGAGGAAGCAAAAAAAAGGGGGAACAAGCAGACGCGATAGAGGATGATAGAGAAGAGTGTATGTATGTATGTATGTATGTATGTCAATGAACGAACGAAGAACCAGACAAAGAAAGAAAGAGCCTACACACCTCCCACGCGACCTCCTCGTCGCTCTTATTCTTCTGCTTGTCGCTCGATGACGTTGCGTCTCCTTCTGCAAACAATTTCCGTCCAGAGGGGTAAATAACAGAAAAGGCTGGAACGAAAACAAAAGGTGAGAAAGAAACAAAAAAAAACAGAGGCAAGAGAGGGACAAAGGAGGACAGAGCGGGGCAAAGCAGAGAGAGAGTTTCGGAAAGAGGGGCTGACCCTTCTTTCCGAGCTGGATTTTTTCTTTTGCAACAGCTTTGCTTGCTGCTGTAAGTCCACTTGCTTTCTCTGCCGCTGCCTTTCTCGATGCCGTCGAGTGACCGGAGCCTCCCGAGAATGAACCTGAGGAGAGATCGAGAGGTAAACGAAGAAGTGAGGAGTGAGTGAGGGGAGGTAACAAGAGCATGGACACGAACGAACGAACGAACGAATGAGGAAAACATCAGATCAGATCATATCGCATCACAGAAAGAAAGAAAGAAGGCAAATGCCGCCAAGTTCATATGGCTTCACAGGTCGGTAAGATCCTACGAATTCAGCAGGGAGAGAATCATGCATGAAGAAGCGAAGCGAGACAGACATCATTCACGCATGGATCGGATCTTCTTTCTTTCTTTCTTTCTTTTCTTTCGTTCGTTCGTTCGTTCGTTCGTTCTTTCTTTCTTTCTTTCTTTCTTTCTTTCTTTCTGACTCTGAATCTCTTCTTTTCTTCTGCCTGCCTGTCTTCTATCCCCTCCTAGTCTCGTCATGATGTGCACCTGCGGGCAGGCCTCTCCCTCTTCCTCCCAGCCCAATGCAGGAAGGAACGCCAACACGCAGTAGGGCAACAGCCTTATATCCATGGAGAAGAAACGAAACTCTCGATCTTCTGCCGGTTACGACCAATACAATGCCCATCATTTTCTCTGCGCGCTTGTGAACCGCGCCCCAAAGCCTTTACAAGAAGACAGCCAACATTCCCACGGAAAATTGCCCGTCTGGCGTCATTTCATCACTTCAAACGAAATACGGCGTAACGACAAAAAGAAAAAGAAAATCCATCCATCCATCCACCCATCCATCCGACCAACGGACCACACGACACATGCGTGAGGACGTCGGTGATCTTGGCGACAATTGTCCCGTTGGTCGTCAAGATTGCTCTCGTGAGGGTCTGCTGGGTCGCCTCCGCGTCGTCGAACCAAAACGCCGCAGCCATCATCGCCAGACAGAGCGCCGTGGGAAACAGCTGGCGGACCAACTGCAGCAAGTCGTGCAATAACCGAGACGTAACAGGACAACACAGAACCTTGAAAAGATTCAATTCACCTAGGAGTCTGCTTCCTACAAGAATTTGGTGTTCTCCTCTCTTCCTGGCCAGAAGACATCTATCTGTTTCTGTTCACATCTTTACATGTGGCGACTCCCCACCCCCCCATCCATCCAAGAGCATCTTCTAGCCTTCCTTCCTTCCATGTCCTCACGCACACACCTGAAGTCTCTCGAAGGGCAGGTAGTCCTTCCACACCGGGGTGGTCTCCTCCTTCATGTTGATGTCCACGAAACGGGAGTTCAGCTCGAAGCAGAACGCACTCGCCAGATAGAGCACTAAAGTCTGTTTGTACACACACGTGGCAAAAGATAAATTCACACACACCGATAGATCATCTGTGTGTGAAAAAGAGAGACAAGAGACACCGGAAGGAAACGGCCTGAACGGAGCGGGCGGGGGAAGGCAGAGAAAGAACTTTAGGTGAAAGCAGCGTCGACAACGGAAATTGTTTCCCTTTTTCCTTCCTATTCTGTAAAGCCCGCTAACTTTCTGCTGCCAAGCGAACAGACCGACAGAATGATTGCTTGAATTCAATGCAGACTTTTTCGACTTCCCTCCCTCCTTCTCCTTGATCCCTTCTGCCTTCCTTCTGAGATGGCATGATGCACCCCTTCCTTCTACCTCTACTGACTGAGTGCAGGTGAGGAAAAAGGCACAAACCAACCTGTCTTGCCATGTGGTACTGCTTTGGGTAAGTGAAGAGAAATGCGACAACAAAAAGGAGCACGTAGGTGACGATGGCCAGCAGCATGATCATCATGCCGCTCTCCGTGTCCACCTCTCCTGCATTGCATGCATCACCGAGGAGAGACATACATGCATGCATTCACGCATATGTCTATGGATCCTCCCATCGTGGGTGCACACACACGGATGGATGGATGTCTGCCGGGAAGAGAGGAAGGTGTGTTAAAAGAGAGAGAGAGAGAGAAAGAGAGAGAGAGAAACACACAGAGAGACAACAGAAAGAGAGAGAGAGAGAGAGAGAGAGAGAGAGAGAGAGGAAGAGACAGGTTTGGGGGTGGTGGGGGGATAATGCTTTTCGGATAGTGATGAACAGTAAGTAGGTGCGACAGAATTAAGGGCGAAGCAAGTCAATGAATGAAATCAATTCAATTCGCCGGTCACTTGCGTACCGTCGTTGTAGTCGCCGAATCGGTGGTAGTTGCTTCTCTTTGTTTCGCTCATCAGCGTGTCGTATCCCTGCACCCCATGAACGCATATTTTTTCGAGGTTGCGTGTTCGGGCTATCCCTTCCTCGCCTTCACTAGTTCGGGGGGGATACCGGGCAATCGGGAGACAACGAGCGAGGAAATGAGAGCGGGGGGGGGAAAGAGAGAGGAAGGAAAATAATCAAAAGAGGTGCTAGGGAGAGGAGAAGGGATATGTGTTTTGTCAAGAGGAGAACTGCAGAGAGATGCTGTAGAAAGTGAAAAGGCATGCATGTATGAAGAAATGAAAGAGTATAACGAGAAAAAACAGTCAACGCACATATACGACAACGAAGATTGCGATAATGCAACTGCACACGGACGGGCACATCAGCGACCGCATGCTCGGGAGAGAACACACGCAGTTCGCAAATGTGCAGTCAGGCACTCAGCAGAGAAGTGAACACCCGTCACTGGAATTGAAATGGAACTGTATTGCAAAAAGGAAGCGTCGACGCTCCCCCACCCACTCACCTTCTTCACGGTAGCAAAGTACTCGACCTCTTCCGGGGTCGCTTCAGGATTCTTTTGCTGCACCCACCATCCAGGATTCATCAAATCAATATTCAGAGTGGGATTGCTGCACCCACCATCCAGGATTCATCAAATCAATATTCAGAGTGGGATTGCTGCACCCACCATCCAGGATTCATCAAATCAATATTCAGAGTGGGATTGCGGCAGGCAGGGATGCAAAGGAGACGTTCGAATACACAAAGAAGACAGCAACGTGCTGAAAAGGCAGCCTCGTGAGGAACCTGAAAAACACACTCAGGCCTCAGCTGCAAGTATAGATTGGTGCTAGTCACGACAGGGTAGTAGACTGCAGATGAACTCATAAATTCATCCGAATCCTATGCCCACCCCAGTACATATCGAATATACATAGAAATTGCACATGCAAACGGACCGGGTTGTAGGCTTCTGAGTAAGCTTTGAAGGCCGTCCTGATCACCTGTCTGTCGCTCCCAATCTTCACCCCGAGAACGTCATAGAAGTTCAATTGCGTTCGTTGAACCTGCACAGACGTCGCCACGGTGCGGAGACATGGCGTTGGTTGGTGTGACTGAGTGAGTGGATGTCTCAAGGTCGTAAGAGGAGACGGAATGAAGCGACAGATTCGCAAGACGCAAAACCCAAAGAGGACGCGGCGACTGACCTCAAAGTAGACCAGGACACTCACAATTGCGGCGCACAGGGAGTATGCTGCAGGCAAGGAGGTCGAGAAACACACAGCGTGAGGGAGCTACGAGAGGGACGCGTGATCACAAATCGCAAGGAGTATGCGCCCACCCACCATACAGAGGTTTCTTCACGTAGTTTAGGGCACACCGAATTGCCACTGCCCCGATGGCAGTGTGGAGGAGCAGCTGGTCCATCATCTTTCTGATTGAAGAAAGAGGACAGAGGGACGCGAACCTCGGTGCAATTCAACTGTCTCTCAGACTTTCGGTTTCACACCACAGCACTGCACAGACCCAAAGACGACCTGGAGCAACACCAATCTGCCACTAGACAGATGATCTAGGTTGGGGAGCCACGCTAGCTTGAAAGTCGATGTTGAGAATTTCAGATGAGTGACCTCCTCTCTGGAAGGATGGGGGAGAGGATAGATGGACAAGAGACGGCGGGGACATGCACACATGAATTGTGGGGCCCAGCCGGGCCCGCTCTTTGTGAATTCGGCCGAGGCCACTGCAGAAAACATAGAACCGGGGACGGCCCCGGCATGAATTGAAAATCGCGGCCGACCTGCATGCAACAAAATTCGGCTGGCATGCACGCATGCGATGACAATAAAAGTCAGTCACTGTCGGTTCATCTATAAAGTTCAAGCACTTGAACGTCCAAGCGACTGTCATCACTAAGAATTCTAAACTTCCAACTGCAAGCCAACCGTCTACACAGCCCTCTGTATACCGTCTACCAAGCTCCTTCGGTGAAAATGAAGTTTGCCGCCCTGTTGTCCTTGGCTCTTGTTGGAGGCGCTCGCGCCTACACAGAGACTCCTTGCGAGGACTGCGTTGAATGGGTGAGTCTCAGTGATCGACCACGTTCCGTCCAGCTTCGTGCCATGTGAAATGATGAAAGAGACCCTTTCGTTTGTTTGCAGGTGAAGGCTGATCAGGAGCTCTATCCTACCTTTGAGCACGCCCTGACTGTGTGCTGCTATCAGGTCAGTTTACTGTTGCGCAACAGAATTCGACTGCAGGATCCCTAGACTTACTGCTTTCCAGGCCCTTTAGTCCTCAAATTGATCGTGTAAAACATTCCGATGTTTGAATCTTTGAAAATCCACTCACACCCGTGCCACGAGAGGTGTCTTGCTCCATGGCGGTGACTCTGACATGGCGCATCTAGTTCTGTTGCAACGTGTTGCAGAAACTGACAGTGTTGCTTGGCTGTTGTTCTCTTGTCATCCCTGCAGTGCAACAACTACAGCGATCTCACCTACCAACAGGGCTGCAGCTCCACACTGGACTCTGTAGGCAACGTTGTACATGACATGGATGCCTACATGATGGCCAAGTTCCTGGGAGAGCCTTACGTGGAGCCTCTGGTTATCCCCCCCCGTAGAACCTTTCAGCTCGTCGGACACCATGTGATCCCTGTCGAGATTGGTGAAAACATCGTTGCCAATCAGGTGACTGAGGAAGGAAAGGGAGAGGAGACAGAGGAAGTGCTTGTGGATGCTCAGGAGGAGGCGTCCGAGCCTGCCGTTGAGGCCGCCGTGGTTAAGACTGAGGAGGAGGAAGTGCCTGCTGTTGTGCCCTCTGAGACTGAAGAGGCCGTTGCTGAGGGAGAAGAGGTCGCACAGGAGGTTACAGAGGAAGGTGTTGCACAGGGGGAGGAGGAGAAGACAGAGAAGCTCCCCAGAGTCAGAGAGGATGGATCCATCACTTATGAGTTCGAGTTCGCTCCTGGTGAGGCTGACATGGTTGTCGACCTGGATACCTATTTGATGAAGGAAGAGGCAGAGCAGCAGGCCGAGACCGAGGAGGCAGAAACTGCCGATGAAGCCACAGAGGAGAGCGATGCTGTCGTTGAGGAAACCGAGGAGGAGGAGCCCATGGAGATGACTTTTGGCATGACTGACGACTTCGCTGCCCCTGTCATGGCAGAGCCCGAGGAGACTGACTACGTTGAGGCTGTGATGGCAGCTGAGCCTGAGGAGGTCGTCATGGCAGAGGTTGAGAAAGTGATGCCTGAGGAAGTCATGCCTGAGGAGGTTGCACCTCAGGTCTAAAAGGCTGTGAAAACCACGCGACTGATTTGATGCAAGCCGTAGTCTTTCTTGATGTGCATGGTGTGTGTCGTGGTCTTCTGCTGATGCAAAAGGGATCAAGGGGAGGTAGTCAGGGAGACACAAACAAAAATCGTGAATGAATGATGCATGCATGGGGCAGGCAGATCGACTGAGCAGTCGGACACTGCCTGTCTGATGATGTGTGTTATGTACGTGTTTGTGTGTGTCTGCATGCACCTGCTGCGTCTGAGCGTTCCTGGTTCATTCCACGTTCTCCTGCAGTGCATGCACTTGAGGGCATCCATCCATCCATGATCCATCCGTCAATGTGGCTTCGTTCATCTTTCTAGCTCGGCCCTCCGCGAGGTCCTGTGGGAGATGGAGGAAGCGTGCATCAACTGGGGTTTTCTTTCATATGCAATCGTGAAGTCATCTCTGCATCCACTGAAAAAGTCTTACAGCATGGCGGAGCTCTGCAGGTCTAGCTGCAGGATCGTCAGAAGTGGTGTAACAATCCATAAGTACCAAAACAAATGAATTAACACAGTCTAGTTTTGTTGTCACCAACGTTGTCGATCAGTGATTTTGTCATGGACAGTGTCGCGGAGACAGTACGTCGCGCAATTAATCTAGCGCCGCGCAATGTTGAAGAACAGCTAGAAGAACAGTTCAAGAACTTCGTAAAAAGGGCGAAGTGAGCTTTATTTAACCGTTTACTGAGATTCTTTGACGTTCATTCCCACTTTATACTAGACTTTATATTACAAGTTTATATATAATCAAACTGCTAGCCTAGTACTAGGCGAAACTAGGTGAAACCTATTTTACTTAGTATTTTACTAACAGTAACTAACTTAAAAACATCATATTCTCTAGAATATTAGCTAGAATAGTATTTTATTCACTTAAAAACATTATATTTTCTAGAATATTAGCTAAAATATTCGGAAAAATTGAATATGAGTCTATATAATTGGATTATGCATACTTGAGAGCTACGCTGCTCAGCTGCATCATAGCTAGCATCATAGCTTGCATGCTAGCTTGCATGTATATTCCCTACTGCATGGTCTCAATTCAATTCAATTCGATCAATACAATTAAGTACTAATAATTCATATCTGAACTTCAAAGAGTCATCTAGTATAGCTAGGCGCCGGCTAGAGGGAAAAAAAAAAAAAAGATCCCCCAAAACCCTTTACTTTTTTTCCGCATGCCGGGGGCGAGTGGGGTACTTTTTGCCCCCTTAAAGCGGCGCATTTCCGCAAAAAACTCGTTTTCATAATTTGTAAGGAGTTAGAAGCTGAATTTGCTGCTGAAACTTTGTGTAAGAAGATGTTGAAACGATAGAAAAAGAACTATGAAACATATTTTTTATATCATTTCTAGAAATGTGGGCTGCCATACAAATTTTGTGAGTTTTAAGCCATTTTTTAACGGTTTTCAACATTAAGAAAAACGGTATAAAACTCATAAAATTTGTATGGCAGCCTCGGGCAGCCTATGTTTCTAGAAATGATGATTGATTGATGCCAAACCCTAGGTGGAGTTAGAACTCCCGGGTGGCGCATACATGCATGGGTCTGTTCAATTATGCCAGCTGCAAGCTAAGTGGACGACACTTATTCGAGCTTAATCTAATCAATCATTTACTACAATATGGCGAGAAATCATAAAGAGGAGAGAGGGTTGAGAGTGCAAGAGCGATGTGATGAATTTATGAACCCCCAGATCAGAAAAGGAGGCGGATGCAAAGGGTGAGTCACAACGAGTGAAGCGGTCTGATTGAATTAATGCCAACCACTGCAAAAAGCCTTGTTCAGCAGTCCATCGGGGGCAGACAGAGAGCCGATGAATAAAATCATCTACACACTGGCAGCAGGCTTCATAGGTGCACAGCTTTCTATCAGAGCAACCAACAGGCAGCCCACCTTACCCGCCCATCGGGTTATATGTCAGCATGCGCAAAAAAGAAAAGATCGAGCCCCCCGTAACCGACAGGGCAGAACGGGGAAGGGCAGAGATGGAAAGAACACCGGAGGATGACTTGCTGTACAGGAGGAAGACAAACATATGGCGGGAGGACAGGAAGTCACGCTGCAGAGGGGTGAGTCTAGCAAGGAGGGGAAAGACTTAGTGAGAGGAAGATTGCCCATCATCCTCAGAAGCCTTCATGCATTCCTTTGCAACTGTCTATCTCACCTTGCCCTTGAAGAAAAGTGAGCCGGTGCCTTGTGCTCTATGACCATTCTGCCCGCGTTGGGAAGACAGACCGGGCTCAACCCTCAGCGAGCGGACAGAAATCAAATCAGCCCAACGAAGCAGCCTGTCTATAGATCTTATGAATTGTTGGCAGCAGTTATTCTTCCAGGCATGCAACATGGCTGCAGGAATAGTGTGTGTTATGATGGAGCAGAGAAGGGCTTTGCAAGGAAGAAGACCAAAGATGCAAAAAGAGGGCAGGCGGAGGCTACGAGCAGACAAATGACCACACCAACGGGCAAACCGAAGCTGCAAAGCATCAAGGGCAAGCAGGTCTGCATCCCACACTGGCAGACATTCAAGGTAGTAGAGCGCTACGGGGGTCCAGCAGGCTCTAAAGACTGTTACCTACACGTCAATGCTGAGCGGGCCCATGCTCGCAATCAACCCAATTACCCCTCCCAGAGCCCGCGAAGTAGAAGCAATACGGGACTCAATTATCTTGTTCAAGCACCCCCCTTCAAAGAAAACACACCCCAGATATTTGTAGTGGGATGTCCATTTAACTTCCCTCCCACCATACATGACTCTACCTGCAGACTGCCCCAGAGCCAAAGCAGACAGACGCAAGATTTTCGTTTTCTTTAAGTTCACAGTCAATCCCTATTCCTTGCAATACCCTTCCAAGGCTGAGAACTTCTTTTGCAGATCTGAGACGGAATGAGCAAGGAAACAGAGATCATCCGCATACCCCAGACTGCCTAAGATGCAGTTGTCAAGGAGGACAGGTTCGGGCTCTTTCTCGGGCTCCTCGACGCTGCCCTCCCCCATTCTGCTGTCTGACCATCCTGCTCCCTCTGCTTCTCTGTCTACGGCTCCCTCGTTCTTACTAACTGAACACATACGGGGAAGGTCATTGATATAGATAAGAAAGAGCATGGGAGAGAGAGCATCACCTTGCTTTACCCCAGCACCCTCCTGGAAACGCAAAGAGTCCCCGTCTACCTTTCCCCAGACCTCCCTGTACATTTCACATATCATACACACATCTGCCTCACACACACCTTCTCTTCTCAGTTTCTGAATTAGCTTACCTCTCGGTACAGTGTCGAAAGCTTTGGAGAAGTCAACAGAGCCTGCCAGCAGAGCTTTCTTTTTATTTTTAGAGGAAAGAATGGCAAAGACAAGTGCGCCTACCCCTTCCCTCATACCCACTCCTTGTCTGAAACTTAACTGCCTGACGTCAAGCTCAACTTGAGAGCGCACACGGCCGTCCATCAGCAAACCAAAAAGTTTTGCAAAAGGGTTAACAACGTGAATAGGCCTTCATTCATTGGGAGAGGGAGAGGCAGGGCCTTCAGGGATAGGGCAGATACGCAACACATTCCAGGAGGGAGGCCAGCAAGCAAAGATATGCATACAATTAAACAAAACAAAAAGTAAAAAAACAAGAGAACGCCGAGTGCGCAAAACAAAGGTCAAGCTGAGCGGGGGAGATTCTTTCAAGGCCGGAGGCTTTCTTTCTATTCATTTTTTTTAGAGCAGAGGAGATTTGATGGAAAGAGAAGGGCAAAATAGAAGGGTGGAAAGGAGGAGGGGCAGGTGGGAGGGCGGAAGGGAGAGGCTCTTCATTCTTGTCTTCAAACACCCCCGCCCAATGATTCGAGAACTCACGTGGAGAAGGATGGGAAGCTCCCCCAGCTGAGGCAGCTTTTTTCTTTCTCCTCCAGATAGCAAGCGGGTCTTTTAACAACTCTTCTTGTACCCTCCGGGCTTGTGTCTCTCTCTCACGCAACTCTCTTTCTTTTGAACAGAGTACGACGGATCCGGAGAAGCCTCTGCAGTCTATCAAACTCTATTCCCCTTCCATTCCCATTTCTTACTAGCTTCCATCTCTCGTCTGCTTCTCTAACCTCTTTCTGTAAAGCTTTACATTCCGAATCAAACCATGCCTCTCTCTTTGATCGTCTACCTTCTGGGCCAGGCCCCTTGTTCCCTGTCTGCTTGATCGGCCCTACCAACACACGCGACCATTCCTCAACTAACCTGTGCAGACACACATAATCGTCACTGCCCTCCAAAGTCAGCCCTGGTTGGGGATGCGGGGGCACTGAGGGAGGCGGAGGAGCAGGCGGCTCCTCGAATGGTTCGATCTGCTCATGATAGGCCCACAAGCCAGGCCATCGATCCTCAGCAAACGATCTCACCGCTGCTGCAAGCGGCGCGATTTCTTCATCAGAGACCGGGGCTGTACGGTTTGAACAGAAAAGGGGAGGACAATCAGAGAGGTTTTGGTGGGGTGGGAGAGCATCTTCGGATTCGGGTTCGGCCGAGGGAGAGGAGAAGGAGAAGGAAACGGTCACATAGTCAGGGGAGGCAATACTATCAAAGTCAACCTCCCAATCAGAAACCCTCTGTATGGTAGATAGGTCAGTAAGTACGTAATCAATGAGGGAAGTGGGCATAGACATGCTGCTCTGTCTAGAATAGTGGGTGCACTCACCAGGAAAAACAAAGGACTCTCCCCCTGCTTCTCCCGTCAGTCCGTTCAAAGGAACAAGATTCGTATCACTACAAATCTGAATAAAGTCCCTCCCACTGCGGTCAACGTCTTTGCTGCACTGAGACGTGTGGACAAACGAGGGTCTGTCAGGCTCCTCCGAGCCCTCATCATTTTTCCCCCTCCCATCAACCCCCCCAGAATCCCTTGGCGGGAGGAGGAGATCTGCACGGGACCATAAAAAATTTTTGGGAACAAGGCTGCCTAAGTGCACATTGAAATCCCCCATCACCACCCTGTCTGCCTCAAGAAGGACCCCCCCAAATACATCCTTCAAGAGGTCAGGGACCCTACTGTCCCTGTGATCGGACCAGGACCCGGGAAGGTAAAGACCAAATACATGCACCGTGCGCCCACCTACAGTAATCTTCACTTCAACTAGACTCGGGCCCACAAGGGAGATTTCGGGTTTCAGCTCGCTCCACCATTCCTCTTTTACAAGCACACAAACACCCCCACTCCTGCCGTCCCTATCATAGGCTGCTCTGCGCATACCTAGTCGCTGCCGGTACCACTCACGGTGGCTGAAGTTTTTGCCTTTCCACCCCCTACAAGAGATGTCCCTCATTACGTCCATTACTTCTGTGAAGATGGCTAGGTCAGGATCTTTCTCGGCCAGCCAATGGGAAAGGGAACCGTTGTCTTCTTTACTTCTCATCCCATTCACATTCAACAACAAAAAACGGACCGAGGCATCCCTCACTCTGGCCGTGGCTGCCATCTCTTTCTCTTTCTCTTTCCGCCACTCTTTCCAAAACTCTCTTCGCAGCTCTTCGCAGTGATTCAAGTTTGCTGCCGGCTCCCACGTGTGAGAGAAATTCCCGCCCCAGTCAACCAGGTATTCCCTTTCCCCCCCTTCGGAATCCCCGTTCGTGCGAGTATGAAGCACCCGCATGATCTCCCACTCCGGCTCTGGGCTGGCAGGCTCCCCCGCTTCACCCGGCTACTGTGATGTGCCATGCTTACGGTTGCCTCCCCCGCGCTTTTTCCCTTTCCCCCTGCGATGCTTCCTAACCGACATCTCCTTCGAAACAAAAAACACATCAGATACAAAAGACAGAACAGACAAGCCCTCACCAGAAGGAGAAGGTGTCTGACTGCAAAAGGAAGGCGAACATGAAAGAGAATCAACATCAGGGGTATGAAGGGATGGAGAAGAATTAAATAGAGGAGAAGAACAGTCTGACTTGCCTGCAAGGGCATCAAGCTCGCCGCCGCTCACAGATCCTTCGTCCGTTGCGCACTCCGACAGAACATCAAAACGATTGCCATAAAAGACAGAGGGAGGGGGAGAGACAAGGGCCGAGTGCCCTTTTCTACGTAGATTGAATTTCATGTCACACCATTTCAATGAATCAAGAAAGACATCACAAGGTGCGGTGCCCGGGGGAGAATACAACTCATTGACAGAGACAGAAGACAACCAGGCACGCAAATTACACATCTCCTTTCTGAGAGCCTCCCTCTCTTCCAGGAGACCTAACAATTTCCTTTTTAGCCATGGGAGTCCAGTGGGTTCGGAGGGGGAAGGGGGACTCTCAACCATACGCCCTTCCCCCCAACTTTTCCCGTCTCCATCCGAAACTAATGACTGAAGCCGGGGGCTGCACCCCCGTCTCCGTTTTCTAACTCGGATCTCACTAAGTCTTGCACCGGGGTCTTGCATGAAAACCATACCACCCTCATGAAACGGCTGCGGGAGCTGTCTTGCTTACTGTTGTTGCTGTTGCCTGCAATGGGCGTACATTGCAAAGTTTAACACAGCAGCGCTCGAGGTTTGCGGCACCGCGGCTGCCACCGCATTCTGCTGCGCGACCGCGGCTGCCAGTGGCGTGCCCATCATGTGAAAATCGGCGGCCGAATTTTGTTGGGACGGCATAGGGGGGAATAGGTGCTGTTGCGGTGGCGGTGCAGGTACCCTAGAAATCGGTTGAGCGGACTCACTCACCCCTTCCTTCAGCAGAAGGGCCTGAGCCCTCTCTTTGTCCTTAGCGGATGCCCCGGCATCGCCAAGTGTGCTTTGTGCCCAGAAAATTCTTAGACTGCCGGCTTTCTCTTCTTCCTCTGTCTTCCTGAGCACACACTTCACAGATCCGGTGGGAGCAAGGGAGAGGACGTTATACTGTACGGAGCAGTCGGGGGCGCAGGCCTTGAACAGACCGTCAAACTCTTCCATATCTTTTTTATGTTTGAATTCGACAGTGAGTTTGGAGACCCACTTGTAGTTCTTACTGCAGAAGATAGATTTCGCAGCCTCATACAGCTGAGAAAAATGGGAGATCACTTCATCTGTCTGGTATACTTGGCTATTGAGGGAGAAAGAAAAGATGAGCAAGTCTCTGAAGAAGGATTGGAATTGCTGCCACTTCCTTGCCTCATTGAGAGAGAGGCCTAGCACCATACGTGAGCGAGGGACGGGGTCTTTCTCCTCATCAGAGGGCTGAAGACTCAGCACGGTTGATTCGATCTTCTCGATTGACTTCTCACATTTCTCAACCCTTCTCTCATTCTGACCAATCCGGTTGTTAAGGTTGTCAATCTTTTTTGCAATGATGTCAAATCTGCCGTCGAAGTACTCCCTCTGAGAAGCTGTCTGTTGGTCGAACAGTGCTTTTATTTCAGGAAGGGTGGCCCCCCCGTTGCCAGAAGGGAGATTGGAGCCACTAAGAGGGCCAGCCGATATTCCATAGGACATCATGATGGCATTTCAGCAACAAGGAGGGAAAGATACACTCGGCGGAGACGGCTGTTGTTTTCTGGTGAGAACTCCCTCGTTTCAGGGAGATTTGACACAAGAGATCCGTATGAAGCATGCAGAGCCGTTTGCGATCTTTGTTACTCATAATATAAAAAATCTGTTCCATAATTCTTTTTCTATCATTACAACATCTTCTTACATAAAATTTGAGCTTTTAACTCCTTACCAATTATGAGAACGAGTTTTTTGCGGAAAAGCGCCGGTCTCCTATATACAAAGGGGGGCAAAAAGCACCCCACTCACCCCCGGCATACATCTTTTTTTTTTCTGTATCAGTCAAACAACTGTTGTTCAAGTGTTGTACAAGTGTTGTTTGTATGTTGTACAACTGTTGCTAAGTGTTGTTCAGGGTTAATTGAAAAGTAAAAAAAAAGAAAAAAAAAAAAAAGATCTCCTCAAATCGCTTATTTTTTTTCTTTTTTTTTTTCTCTAGCCGGCGCCTAGTAGTATAGTACAGTAACTGTAGTTATTAGTACATACATCATTGCATTATGAACTTCTAATCTAGGCTCTGCACTATATTAAAAAAAATAAAAGATGATCGAGAAAAAGTGTTTTTTTTTATGGATTTTTTTTTAATTTATCATGGCATTCAATAGGCAAACAACTGCATGTTATAACAGTGTTGTTCAAGTGTTACAAAAGTGTTACAGTAACACACACAATTGCACGGGGTGTTGCATTAAAAACCATATACGTATTTTTCAGTTGATAAATAAAAAGGAAATAAAAGATTGGAAACTTTCTTTTTTTCTTTTTTTTTTATTTATGGAGTGCAGAGCGTAGCTTCTGATTTAGCTTGAAAATTCTGTATGAGTCGAATTCTAGGTCGAATTTCTATAGTCGAATTTTTGACAATCGATAATCGTAGCTAGGGTGGTACTTTGGTCAACTAAAATTTTAAGCTAAAGCTAGGTCTAGTTATAGATTGAGTTGGTTCGTTTTTTTTTTGTTTCTCTGTGCCAGTGGCAGTGTATATACTAGAGTGTATATATACGGGGATGATTGCGACTGTTGACAGTCTGACTGACAGACAGGCAGGCATGCAGGCAGGAAGGCGGGCAGGAAGGCAGACCGACTTACAGACAGACAGAGGGATTCAGAGATCAATAATGTAGGCATGTTTGGAGAGGGGGGGGGGGGGGGGGGGGGGGGGGGGGGGGGAGGGAGCCTCAGGGAGGCTGGGAGGGAGGCAGAGATGTCGACAGGCTGAAATTTCAAAACGGACTGACATGAAAGCAGGCCAAGAGAGAAGGAAGCGGGTGAAGATAAAAAACATGCGGAGAGACAGACACAAAACTTCAAGACAAAAGGCTCGTCTGACGTTCCTAGAACACAGTCCCTGCATGTATGTGTGCATATTGGAGTAGTAACCCATGCAAGAACGTAGGCTCCATCGATTCTTCCCCCGCATTGAGTTTCTTTCCGTCTCCACCAGGGGAAGCGTCTTCCAGTACCCTTCTTGCACGCTCATTAGTCTAGTCTCTGTATTGCTGCGCACTTGTGTTACGTGCTCTTTTTGCATGCTTTCTTGTTCATGCAAAGAGGGAGAAAAAGCCTTTTGCCACCTCTCTTGGCTCTCGCTGCTTCTTCTCTTGTTCCTCTTCTGCCGTCTCCTGTACTCTCTGCTCAGTCAGTGAAACAATTGAAACCGGCTCAACACCAGAGCGCTGGTTCACTTTCGCTGCAGCCGTGAATACGGGTCCCTCTTCGTTGTCACGCGACGAACTGTCCAGAAGCGTTTGTCCTCGCTCATAATTCCCAAAATTCATGTGCACGATCCAGGCCTGCTCATCCCCCTCTTCTTGCCTGTATACAAGTGTACAGGGACCTTTCATGGGCTCTTTCTCCCCATGCTTCCAGGTAAAGACCCACACAGCAGACACGACCTTCACACAAGGGAAGGCGGAGGTCAAACTTTGAGTGTACAACCCCTCAAGGCTGAGAACCGTTGGAACCTCTTTCAATCCTCCAGGCACAAGACCGAGCCCTGCGTGGTGGTCCCGGACACGGTCCAAGCCGACTATGAGCCCCTCGGATTCGGAAGAGAAGTAGGTGACTTCTGAGGGGGAGTTCAGAAAAAGATCGTCAACCACGTTGAGGTCTTTTCGGTTCCACATATCCAACCAGGCCGACAGAGGAGGGTCGGCACAGACGTTCGCATCGCTTCTTGCAATCGACAGCTGAGAGAAAAAAAGAAGGATGGGGACTACACACACGCTTTTCATCTTTTCCGCCTGGAGATCGGGGAGCAACAGACTTTCTTGGACGAGCTCGTCTCTGTCCTTCCGACTCTCCTTCTGTGCCCTCTCACACACGCACTTGACTCCTGATACTCAGTTGGACGATCCGTGGACTCAGCCGGAAAAAAGAATACTGCATACATAGACGACAATGAATGAAGCAAGGGGATGCAAGGGGCTCAGCTCGCTGAGGATCTCTTATGATCTCTGTTCGCGAAGCAGTGACATGCATGCATGGCATATGCATGGCCGTCTACGCCCATGCATATGCATGCATGAGCGCGCACTTCGCTTGCCGGAGCGCATGCAAACCCGTGCATCGAGCGGCATGTTGCACAAAAACGCGTTGCAGTACTGCATGATGAAGTGTTTCGCTAGCTGTTGCAACGTGTTGCTTGCATGCATACAATGGTTCGTGCTATCATCATTGCATGGAGTGACAATCTGTGACACACATTGACTTTCCCATGCATGACAGCTTGATGTTTAAATCAGGCTTGCCCGGCTTAACAGAGAACCTGTATTTGTCTGTTGTATATATGTGTTGCAACAGATCTCAAAATCTGTATCGATATACAGGCATTGCTCTCCCCGCTTCCTTCGAGAATTTGCTTGCGGAGAAACTCCAGCAAGACAGTTGAAAGCTCAAAGCACACGAATCATTTGATCAGTAATTTCCGAAACCTGTCAGCTGCTTGCACACACATATATATATATACGCGTCAAGAGCAACATGGGTGGTCGTGTCTCGAGACCATCGGAGGCAATGTGTCCAGTGGCGCTTCTTGACGTAGACAAAACTCTCCTGTTTGGGATGGACCTCCGCGGACTGAACGTAGAACTATTGGAGGCTTTGAAGAGAACAGGCATACTTAAGGTCTATCTGTTTACTGACATGACCATCGCTTCTCCTGCGGTGTGCGAGAGGCTGGAGCTTCTCAGGGTGTTGCGGGAAGATCATGGTTTTGATGTGCTGGGCGTTTTGACGCCTTGTGACATTGCCTGGCATTCATTAGACATCGATGAAGCCGTCGCTCTCGGGCAGATGTGTTTTGAGGAGGGGCTGTACAAAGGCCGTTTGTTTGGAGAAGAATTCGAAAATTTCATTAAAGGGCAGGCGTCCCGCCTCCCTCAACTGGCAGCATCAATTTCGAAAGAATCGATCGATGCCAAGGAGAGACCTGGGGCAGCTTTCCAAGAAGCGTCAGACGTATTCAGAAGGGAAAGGGAGGCGTGTGGAGGGAAAGCAGAAGAGGTGAAATTGCCTCAAGATCTGTTTGTCAAGAGTGTTGTGGCCAAAGCGATTGGAGATCATATGGCAGAGAAAAGGGGGTTAAAACACGTCAAAGGTCTGATGTTAGATTTGTTCCTTCTCCACAGGCCGGCATTTTTGACAGCTACTGACCCTGTGGTCGCTTTTGACGACAATTTGGAGGTCCTCGAAACTCTCCGCGCACGCACTCCCTTGGCCCGGATTCAGGGAATGACGTCAGTTCCTTTTCATGTGATTCATGTAGACGGTAGTCATGTAAAAGCAGACGCCTTTCTTAAAGAGATCAAACGATTTTTGAAAACAGTAAGATCGTAGAGATGAGGGTTTCTGTCCGAAGTTGGATTTTTTGGATCGTCCATAGCAGCACTACTAGCTGCAGCATTGCCAATCATGCAGACGTCCTTTTTTGATCGAGTGCTTGAGACTACATGCAGTCAAGAGTTCTTTCCCCCCTTAAAATTCCAAGCCGCTGTGACCCAAAGATTTCTCTGTGGCGCAAAAACCGTAACGACTCACTTGAAATTACTTTTGCTATAAATGAACTCATCTATGCGCGCGCGCGTGTGTGTGTGTGCGTGTGCGGCTGTCACAGTCTGCCTTAATACATCGGATGTTTGCAAATGTGTGTGAAACACTAAGTCTGTGTGCGTATGTATGTAAGTCTGTGTGCGTATGTATGTTTATGCATATGTAAGCGTGTCTGCATATGTGTGCGTGTATGTGTCTTTGTGTGTGTGCGTACCTGTCTGTGGGTGGTGCGTAGATGTGTGCGTGTCTGTCTAGCTATCTGTCAGAAGGACTCAGAAAGGAAAAGAAAGCGGAAGAAAAAGACAATTGACATAGTCTGTCTGTCTCTTTGTTTCAATGTATTTCTGTGTACGTATTTGTCTCTCTCTCTCTCCATCTATCTATCTCTCTCATTCTCTCTCTCTCTCTCTCTCTCTCTCTCTGTGTGTGTGTGTGTGTGTGTGTGTGTGTGTATGTGCTTCTCTCTCTCTCTCTCTCTCTCTCTCTCTCTCTCTCTCTCTCTCTCTCTCTCTCTCCCTCTCTCTCTGTGTGTGTGTGTGTGTGTGTGTGTGTGTATGTGCGCGTGCGTGTGCGACACTGTGTGTGTGTGTGAGTGAGTCTCTCTCTCTCTCTCTCTCTCTCTCTCTCTGTGTGTGTGTGTGTGTGTGTGTGCGTGCATCTATCTATCTATCTACGTGTGTGTGTGTGTGTGTGTGTGTATGTGT